>VACF01001700.1:0-10031 GCA_006891605.1 Pleurozium schreberi
TGGAGGTGTCGCTGCACCTGCACAAGAGAACACGACGCACACGAATCAATGAGCCACCGTGTGCATGATGTCGGGGCCGATCTCAATTGCATTTCAGTCGAATGCTTCAATCTTCAAGTGTATGTCTGCCTTACAGTCCTTACTATGGACGCTCTACATAGATATTAAAATCGTTAAAATCGCAAGTTTCTGAGCCCCCAAACGAGGACCTTCAAGTGCCAAGAGCTCTGCAAACTAGGACGGGTATACTGGTAGAGATCGGARGTTTCGGTAGCGCCATTCAAACTCTGCGGATTTCAGGGAAATCCGCCATTTTAACAGATAAGAGATTACAGTGAACTCCAGGTTATGAGGAGTGAATGCTGTACACCTTTATTTGCATTGTACTCAACGAATCCAACCTAWGCCTATCATGCTAGATTGAGTGTTCCATGAAGTGTTCCATGCACCCAGTAGAAGCCTTAGCATACCGTATATACGTAATTATGTAATAAGAACTCTTGAATGAAGATCGTAGAGGATTGAATGCAGTGTGTTGTGCCTTGTAACATCATCTAGCGGACTACATGCACTATGATCTATCTACCATCGCTGCCGCCARAAATAGCAGCAATTGTTAAAGGTGCGCTATGGACTGAATTCGTTTAGTGTGCACAAATTGAGGCTGTGAAATTCCCCCTAAAAAAGAGGAGATATAGCTATGGAGAAAAGTGAGAGTACTGTACCTCTAGTTGGTCTTGTAACCGCTGCTGGACATCCAACTGTAACTGTATCGCATCAGTCATTTGCAAGCCACTGCCAAACAATTACAACATGGTCCACTTCGATCAATATCTGATTCCGAGCAAGTGCAAATTGCAGAAAGCTGCAGACTCATCACCTCGCTCTGATATGGACTTCTGTACTCAAAAATATTGGAAATAAAAAGGTCAATTTAATGATGGAATGGACTAGATTATGCTCGAGAATTGGAAAATGCTTGAAAGTATTATGACTATTATCAGACATAATGCAAAGTTTCTCTATTTCTGTACTTCTTAGTCGATGCATGAAAGGGCTTAGATGAGGAGAAAGATTGTGGACTAACATTCTCAAGTGACTATCATGTGAGACAGAAAGTCAGTAACAGAGTTACCTTGAACACCAGACCTGGCATTCTGAGCGATGAAGATTCTAGAAAACACAAAGCTATGAAGATTCTAGTCATAAAGCAGGGAGTACACTTACTCTTGAGATTTGGGGGTACCACCATCCGAAAGAGAATTTTGTCGGGGAGAACCTGTTACAATTGATGCAAGTTAGAAAGGCCGGTTATATTGATCTCTTCCTTCCGACCAATAAGCTCCAATATTATGCAAGGGAACTCCAAGATGGACTTTTACTAAAGAGTTTAAGCAAGTTGTTTAAGGCTTTGGGAGAAGCAAAGCGACGCTCTGCGTAATAAAACGCAAAGAAATCTGTTTTTTTATTGGCCAATTGTAAGCAAAATTTACTGAAATGCATATAATATAACGAGACTTTTCTAATCATAAAATTATAATGTGCCCAAAAAAGAATGTCTACATAGCTTACCACCATCTCTATTGGATCCATGAAGATGTGGATCCTTGTTGAGTTGCTTTCCAAGCCTGAATTTCTGTACACCCTCTAACACTATCAGCCATACACTCCAAGTCATAATTTTCGTCAAGAGGGACACAGGGACCATTTCGCACGCTATATTACTAGTTCAATTTAATCGTTAGGCCAAAGACCAATTCATGACACACAAAAACATACGGAGTACTTATAAAATTACCTGCAGGTGGCTCTTTAAGTGATAAAGAGTCAGCCCTTTCACGCCCATGATGCGCATCACAGACTTGGGAGTAGCCTCTGCAATAAGGAAACAAGATTCTCTGAATGGAGTTATAAAAATAAATAAATAAATTCTGCAAAAAAAAGGGTGGGGTGGGGTGGGGGGTGGGGGCGATGCATAACACGCTTCAAGATCGAGCAAGCGTGTCGGTAACTTGAATGAGAAATCCATTGAGGGCAACGACCCTCTTACTACGACAGTTTTGAACCAACCAAATCTCTCCGGAAACCTCCAGCGCGGTTCTAAGAAGCTTTGTGGAAAGAGAGAGTGATTTGAAACACTACCTACAAGTCGCATTCATTTTACTCACTACCGACGAAAACAAACCTCTGTGCGTAGATGCACGATGTCCCTGGAATCTCTCATATCGAAAGAAAACTCGCTGGACGTACTCTGAGATTCTCACTAAAAATATACTCACTATGCTACTAGTGAGCACGTTGCACGCTTGCACGCTTGCGTCTTTCATCAAAATGCTAGTGTTCCAAACGTCAACCGTTTCCCAAGYTAGTCGGTGMTAGCGAGGATTTTCTCTMASAACTTTTTTACGAATTCGTCAATTGCCAGTTAGTTGTACTGAATGTTATCCATTGGCTAGTACCAAGCACTGTTCGTGATTCCCCTGGGTGCACGTCTGGTACTCAGAAGAAAGTACGAGTGCTCCTTTGAGATGGGAACATTTGCGTTAACTGGTAACAACCGCCACGGGCCGCGACCCTGCAAGTGCTCTTTCTAGAAAGGAACCCTATATTCGCTCATTCAGGGAGATTCTACAGAGCGCTTCACCGATCCTCATGATTTCCACGATGACCCGCCTGGCATTTGAAGGCTAAGAGCATCTCCACCAGACTCTTCTCCATTCCTATCCCTCTCTTAGTTCTTCATTCATAAATATAGGGATGGGGAAGCCGCTTCCCACCCATGCTTCCCCAAATCAATACTTTATACTAAATCTAGGCAAGTGAAGTCAAGATGCACTTGTAAACATAGGAACAAGGGCAAAGTAATTGTTCAATGCCAAATCACGGGAGCACACATCATGCAACAATAGTAAATTCAAGAATAGGGTTTACCATTTCCCTATCCCCATCCACTTTAGGGAATTGGGCCTCCCAATTCCTCAAAATTTGGAGATACAGGATGCTGGTGGGAAGGGATTTTTCCCTATCCGGATGAAAACCATCCGGTTTGAGGATGGGAAAGTCCCTGGTGGGGATGCTCTAAGTGCTATTGTTTGTGGTGGTGAGTCTTCCCAAATTATCATTGGTAAAAAACATTTCTCCCCAATATGAAAACTTATCATTACACTATAAATATAAGTTCCTTTTTTGCAATACGCCCAAATAGGACAGAACAGTGTACCTTCCATCCACAATTGACTATAAAACTGAATTATTAAATTATTCTACTTCAACGGAAGTTACTGACTGAGTGTGGGGACTGCGGAGGTTGCGATCAAGTCAAACCAGAAGGGCCCAGCCTGGAACCCCAAAATTAAGCCTGCTTCCCGTCTCCCCCCCGGGCCCTCCGCAGGGGCTTGTGAGTACAGTACTTCAGTCAACTGGGGAATTAAAAATTAGAAAAATAAATAAATAAATAAATAAATACTGTTTTCATTCATCAATGGGAATTGTCCATTTGTTTAAAAAATTAGAAAAAATAGAAGAAAAAAATTAGAAAAAAACTACTACACTAATGATGATAAATAGTGTTACCCATACTAACTTTTTTAGAAATGCTATAACTTTTTACTCTTCATGAATATTTTTACGGAGTTCATGGATCCTAATAGTACTGTAGTTGGAAAACTTTGTACCTATAGTTGGAAAAAAGAATCATTAAGAGTAAAACTTATGGTTGTTTTAAATCAATTAGTGTAGGTAACACTATTTACCATCATTAGTTTACTGGTGTGTTAACCCCTAAACATCTTGATTCATCTCCAAAATTGACAATTTGAAAAAAAAACATTTCAAAGTGCTATTTGGAAGCATATTTTGGAATTGATATACAAATAAAAGTTGTAGACTAAGAGTTGTAGATTCCATCCGTACTGTTAGATTCCACCAATACTATTACCAATGTTTTTTTATAAATTTTGAAAGGAGAATTTCAAAATTCTTTCAAAATTCGGTAACAAGCAAAGTATTACCATTTTTGGAGTAGAATGGATTTTAAATGGGGTTTTGGCTTGACAAGGTGATTTTTGAAATTTTTGTATTCTTAAAACCTATGACCTCATTTTTGGCTTGGCCAACCACTTATACATACTTGCACATTGGTAATTTTAGAAAAATATGTGCTCTAGCAACACCAAATCCAACCCTTAGATAGAACAACAATTTGATCGAGTATCTCCACAAATTAGGAGAACTTTCATCTAAATAGTTAGGAGGATGAAACTTCACTTTCATTCTGTTAATCATGTAAAAAATGGACATCGGGGCGCTCCAAGGTTAAGTTAGAGGCACCAATATTTGTTCATTTAAGCAATTTTGGAACAGCTTGTGAGCAAGATGAGGTTGTGGAAATCTTTCCCATTTATGAAGATAGGCCAAATATGGGATAGGACACTACAAAAGAAAGGGGTGTTTTAAGTGAATTTTAAGTATAGTCCTAGACATAAGATTATAAGTAATGACCTTCAAGGAGATTTCAATAAATTTTTACTAGAAACACATGTATTTTTGTAGATTTTTATTGCAAAATCTCTTTAGGGGTCATTATTTATAATCTTATGTCTAGGACTATACTTAAAAACTCACTTAAAAAACCCTTTCTCTTGTAGTGGGAAGATAGGAAATATGGGGATAGCAAGATTTTCAAATTTTTATTTCAAAAAATTGAAATTACTCTAAATTCTGGGAGCCCAAAAGTGCACTTCACAAATGCCTGTGTAAAGTCTTTCAATTCCAATCATTCTAAAAGTCCTTTCCCGCTCACTTCTTCCTACTTTCTTGCTCACCATTACATGCCTTTGTCATAATCTTGTGAGTACCAACCTCAAAAATGAACAAAAAAAACATATTCCAAGCTTTGGTTGGAAATCTCTTCTAGCCTAGGTTGGAATTATTGCACTCCTACAAGTTGGATGTTAGGCGTGGTAGACAACTAATTCCTCTACCTTAGACTTCAGGTCTTAAAATTAAATTCTTAATACATTTTTCTTGAAAGATTAATGGAATTGGCATCTAATTCAATTTATTTCATAGTTTTGGGAGCTTCATGGAATTTGTTAACCCTAAAGCATTGAATGGCATTTTTTTAGTAGTATAGTGATTTTGAGCAACTCACTATGAACAAGACTTTYATTTGTTTTATCTTTGAAATTTTCACACATGGACCCAAGTAGTTGTTCTAAGGCACAACAATTTTCATAAGCCGAAAAAACAAGATTGTCCATAACTTTCTCACAACAAATCTAAATGGAATGAATCAATGCTTTCCGTGTAGACAAAAATATAAACTATGAGGGTAAAACATTACTTTCCACTGAGATTAAAAAATTTATTATGTTGCCCTTTTTCCCCCCCCCCCCCCCCCCCCCCCCCTCCCCCCTCTCCCCTTTGTTGAGTTGTTTTAGGCAATAACATTTGTTCTTGGGCACCGATTGAAAAAAAAATTATATTCCCCTTAAGCTAATTAGTTTTTCTATCTTAAAAAAAAGTTTCAGAAAATCAAGACAAAAATTGAGGCCATAGGTACATGCCCGAAATGTACCTTGTCCTCTGAAGGTACGAATGGTCCTTTACGGTAGGCAAACCCAGTACCAACCATTGACCCAATACCACCCAAATGTAGGGATGTTATTGATTCTAGAGTGAGAATCTATGACAATGATACATGCCTTAACTTCACTTATCATGAAGTTAACCCATGAGCCTCCAAGAGCCTAAAATATGGCCTCTCCAATTTGAAAGATTTTCTTGTTTGACTATTATAATATTTTCAACGGTACGGTCAAAGGACAAGTCCTTTTTCCTCTAGCTCTAGACTTGTCTCCACTACCAATCAGTACAATCAATTTATTTGAATCTCTTTTTAGACGATAGTTTGATTCCAATGAATTGAGAAGGGTTTGAATTTTAGTAACATGAGCTGGGCACTCAGAGGTCAAGACATGTACTTATGTCATAGATTATCACTCTAAAATCAACAAGAGTCCTACATTTGGGTGGCATTAGGTCAAAGGTTGGTATTGAGTTTGCCTACCTTAGGGATTAAACCCACCACTTGAGATGCCCTTGACCTTACACAAACTTGAAGTGAAAAAGCCTAGTATTAAGAATTATACAACTCTATAGTACCTAGGGGAGGGCCACATGTCGCTCCTATGTATTTATGTTGCTATTAAGGTAGGAGGTCCTAAAATGGAGCGGGTTTTAAAATGGAATAAGTTCTGGAGGTACATTTTGCACTCTCCTACACTTGAGGAGGTGGTATGTTTTAGAGCCCATTGAAATGCACTTTTTTGCAACTTCAAAAATTCATAACTAATTCCACAAAGCTCCAAAAAATATAAAACTACTTGGGGTAGATGCCAATTCCACTTGTCTTCAAGGAAAATTTACTGAAATTTATTTCAAGCAGTTTCACCTAGCCAAAATTCAGCTTCAGCCCTTAGATGGGCCCTTTACAGACCTCCTACCTTAGGCAGCTCAAAAGTCTTCAGTGGGGCTTGCTGTGGGGCTCGCATAACTTCTAATGAGTGATGGGATCCTTTCGCTATTGGAATGAGGAGCAGGCAGGAGAGCACTCTCACAAGCCTTTTTCCCAGTTGATGAAGGGCATGTCTTATTATTAATTATAAGGTAGTGTGCTCTAAAGGCAACCCTGCTCTAAAAGTAACCACTAACATACGTACATTTTGCTTTCTTCAATGTACTTGTAGTGTACACTTCAAGAGGTGGTTGCATTTGGTGACCAACTTCAAAAATTCGTAACTAATTCCATGCAGGTTGGAAAAAAAATGAAATACCACTTGGGTTATTCCATTTTTCTTCCATTGAAAATTTGCTTACAAAGTTTCAAGGAGTTTGAGCTTCTCCCACATGCAATCAGCTCTTAAAAGGTTGCTTTAATCCTAAAAGGGCTTGGAAACTCTTTGAGATTGTGTAGTATATTACTAATACGGTGGTGTTTTATTAGAAAAACATTGAACAAATTTTTTTATAATCCAAAGTAAATTAATGACCACGATAGTAAGTAAATAACTAGGTATCACAATTCATATGTTAAATCACAATTGAAGAGTTATAAAGCGAAATATGGGTCGTATAGAGAAACTCCAAGGCCCTTTGTGTAAAAAGGGGAGGTCTTCTATAGTACTTTGACTTCCAATGAGTGCTGTTCGAGTGGTTTTTTTATAAGCCAATGATTCCCGCAGTGTCAAAATGGATGATTTCCATGATCATCAATCCGTCCTTCAAGGGTTAACCGGTGAAGTTAGTTTCTGTGCCACAAGCCGCCTTTATTGGGTCTGTCCTATGGACAAAAACTATAGCATCGCTTATGGTTTTTGAATCTAAGTTTCCAAATCTTGTCTACAACTACATTTACATTGCACAATGCGATTAGGGTTTGGTTGGAAGGGAGCTTTGACTAAATAGATAGGTGTGATTTATTTATTTTAAATTGATATTCATATTATTTTTTACATTTTCTTGCATATCATTGATTCATTGTTTTTTTTGTCTAATTTTTCCACTATCCACTATCAATGAACTAATATTCAATTGTTTACCTCAAGCAAAGCTTTACAGGCACATTGTTCTTGTTCAGCACTTCAACTTTCTTTTGGCCTTGGGCTAGAAGAGGTCATGGTACTCACAATTGCATATCACCATGGATAATGTGTGATTTAAACAACTAYGCTAATAATGATGTTTAGTGTTTGTAACACTAATTATAAATTCTAACACTAAATGTCAATAGCAGTACATCTCATGAGAAATCTTAACCCCTAAAGTCCCAAGTGTCCCCTCGGGGGACACTTGGGATTTCGGGCAGGCTCGTGTGATCTCAATTTTTGACATAATTTTTTGAAACTTTTTTTGATGATAAAATAGGTTGCCTTATCTCAAGAAAGTTACTCTACAAATCACCACCGTCAACAAATATTTCTACAAATACGTTCATTTGTACACATGGAGGTTCAAGAGTTCCAACTACACCAATAACGAATTCAAAAGTACACTCATAATGGTATTTTATTTTGGCAACACTAATTACAAAGCACAACACTAAATGTCAACAATCTTGTTAGTGTTACCAACACTAAATGTCAACATAGACCCTATTTGTCAACTATTGTAAATTTTTGGGATATAAATTTTTCACAAGATCAAATTTAGTGTTGGATATTTTCATCAAATTTCAATGAAAACAAATATAAGCCTAAATACACAAATCAAATATCATGACAAAGGGTGGCGAAGTCAACTCTAAATGCAAACCACATGAAAATTAGAATGGGTATGGTAAAGTTCAAGTAACACTATTAGTAACACAACACTAAATACCATTACTATGCTTTTTTTGTTCAATAACAATAAATATTTATATAGTGTGGAATGTCGAGAAATTAGTTTTGTGCAACCAAATTTCATTTATTGGGGTAATATAAGTCTACACTGTAAATTATTTAGTGTAGACAGCAAGTCCTGGACATTTCATAAACTACTCTTATTTACAGTGCCATGTTTACTGCAATTTCATCATATCATCGTCCGTCCCCGCCCAACAACCAACCCTGTTTTAGGAGCCCCTAGCGCTGTGACTCTAGATTCCGAATGCAGGGTGCACAAACAAAGAGGGGGTGGTGGGGTCACACCCCAATCATCCGGAGAATGAACAAAACAGGGCCTGGGCGGGCCCGAGGGGAGATCCCGAGGCCCCCGAGGCCCGGGATGGACGGACGAAGGTACAGGACACCAACAGGTTTGCCTGGACGCAACTGAACTGAATGTGAGACAAAGGGCAAGTTGACAACATGGCCCAGCTTGCATTATCATAGTCATAGTGGCATGGCTTAAAATATTTTTGTGATTCATGACTTGTCCGTCATACAAAGAAACAAAAAAGAAGAAGCTAGAATTAACTCTTATAGGATAGTGAATCCATGATGGTCATCTCACTACCTAATGCAATCACAATATTTTCTAACATGGAATGCTTCACAAGTCAATCCTTGTAATGAATTTCAMACTCAAAAGTTGGAAGTGCCTTATGTGGTCACTAATCACTTCATTACTGAGGTAGAAACACCCATTAGCACACGTGTATCCAATCGTGTACCGTAGACTACACCTAATTGCGTCCATTGGTTGTAGTTAATATGTCTTACAAATACTTGATTGTGATTTGCTGACACGCAAGAATGAGACATACTTAATTCTGATTTGTTGACTGCTGATTTTGGCAGTGTTAAGATTTAGGTATACCTATAGGACAGTTCCAGTGGTCTAGTGAGCCGGCACTTCAAAAAATCATAGAAGTTACATGCAATATCCAAAAAATCTAATTTTTTTTAACATTCATGATTTTCACTCATTAATACTACAAAAATATCATTTTCAGAAAAATTTGCCTTCATCCATGCTGAATTGCTTAAATGATCAGTTTTGGGTGCTTTCACCTTATCATATAAGACATTGATTGTGGCCCATATCTCATGAAACTAAAATAACCACAATGGAGCCACTTCATAGGTGACCACTATGGAAGAAATAACCGCAATAGGCTGTCTTACCTTATAGAACTTGTGCTCACTTTCTTTTTCTTCTTCTTTTTTTCTTCTTCTCGAAACACATGGATGATTCCTATCTGGTGCTCACTTTGATTCAGTTGCTTCTCAGAAGTACGGAGAAGTTAATTCATTTGCTCCACACACACACAAAAAATATAGACCATAATAAATTTGAATATTTTTAACCCTGAAATTTAGGGGTCAAAGAGCCAGTGGAGGCGGGCTTGGAGGGTAGTAAACTAATGGAGAGTGGATCATGGTTCCATACTGTACCATTGGGATGGGACCCAGTTTGAGGCATGAGTTCCAGCCCCAGCCCATGAGATATGAGTTAAGCTTTTTCCTCCATATTATTTATCATATTGTTGGCCTGAGTGCACATGAAATCTATGCTTGGACATTGTTGCCAATCCTTGGAATTGGGTA
>VACF01001701.1:0-169559 GCA_006891605.1 Pleurozium schreberi
AAAGGCTTTGAGTTCTCTCTTACTACTTGCACTTGTTGATTCTTCCTTTGTGGAGTGCAAGACGCTTGACTACTTAGTGATTTACTTACCTTTCAAGGGTACTTACCCTTGAGGGTGTATTACGTATACTTGTTTTAGTGTATGTTTTTCGTTTATTTGATGTTGGTTAGGACTCTCGATCTGTGGTGGTTATCGATCTTTCTTTACACGACATTATGTATATTTTATGTTTAAACTTTTATCTTTCTAAAAGCCAAATCTTCAATTTCGGTTTGTTATGAAAAAATAGGATAACTATTATTCCAAAAACTAAACCCCAATCTAGATTTTAAGCAAACTATTGCCAACTTACTTCATTGTCTACGAGGTTGTATGATTAAATATTGAGTAATTTTGTTTGACAACTATATAGTGTCTCACTAAACTTTCATTTCTAAATGCATAAGGGTGATTGCCAGAAACACTCAAGGAAACACTTGTCCTATTTTTTGTCCCCTTGGCCTTGGACATGTGGTTTTTTGCTCATAACTTTTGTGTTGTATTTTGGTTTTGCATGAAATTTGAACAAAGGGTATATTTGGTAATTTTAGACATTGTACTATTTTTTAAGTTTTAAAAAAATTGATTTATTATTTTTAAGCAACCCCCAATTGAGTTCCTCCATGGTCATTTAGGAGGTTTTAGTCCTATTTTGATCCAAAAATGCAAATTTGAAGCTCAAAATTGCGATATAAGGAGTTCTTCTCAGATTATAGAATTCCGCCAAGGGATTTTCTAAAAATTATAAAGTGATCACCTTCCACATGTGCTCAAAGTGCACTACCTTTGCGCAAGTGCACAAAACACTATTTTTTTTCCAGAGGATGAAAATGGTTGAGGAGAAGCATATTTGAGTTATTAAAAATAGATTTTTTTATTTGAATATTTTGAATTTTTTTACAATTTTTTAGAAATCAAACAACAAAGTCTTCATTTTTTTAGTATTTTTCATTGTGCTTTTTTGGCAAATAACTTTTATAGATAAATTTTTCTAGATTTGAAATTCTAGAAAAATCTTATTTTCATTGCTTTATAAATTATCCATATTTTTGTTTTATTTAAAAATATTTATTCCAAAAGTCATAGGATTCTGAAATAGGCCGTTTTGAGATGAATAGGACAAGTGTTTCTTGCAATCACTCATAAAAAATTGCAACTAAAATTGAGGAAAAATCAAGTACAATGTTAAAATATATATTTGAAAATTATGAGAGGCTAAAGCTGAATTAAAATAATTTTTTAAAAACATGTTCTAATTTCAATGTGGTTATATTGAATATTGTGAAAGAAGCGTCTACCTTGGCATCTACTAAATCTTTCTTGAGTTTTGAGCAATCATACTTTAGTCATAGTAAAATGTATATGCGTGTTATAAAGTCCAAAAAAGGATTGATCAATACTATTTTATTTATTTATTTTTCAAACTACAATTGCTAGAATTAAAAATTTTAAATAAAAAAAATGTTTGCCAAATGTTGAAAGCTCACTATTTAAGAAAGCTTGATGTTTTCATTATTAAATCTTTTGTGTTTGTTACAAATCACGTGAAGCTTTAAATTTTGATGAATCATAGATATTTTCAAATTTTATAAATAGAAGCATATTCTTGTGAAATATTAAAATTAAATCTTCAAAATTAATAAAAATATAGAAATATTTGTCCAAAATAATTGTATATCTTTATTTGAAGCAAACTTATAAAATAAAATATTTTTGAAGGTAGCAGGTTCATAAAATGTCCTCTTAGATGTTTTTTGAGGATTAAATAAGACTGTAAGTTCTCCATAGTTCTCTTGAGTTCTTAGATTGAGGAGAAGATGCCAAATCAGCAATCTACCATGATCAAGACACTACCATGTCAAATAATATGGTTACTTAATTTTTTGACTTTTTAATATTTTTTTTAATTATTTAATATTTTGACGATTCACAACATAGAGAACAACCCTGAAATAAGGTAAAATAGCCCATTGCTGTCATTTGACCCAAAGTGGTCACCTACTAAGTGGCCCCATTGTGGTCTTTTTAGTTATGTGAGATCTGGGCCACAATCAATGTCTTATGTAATTGTGATGGAGATATTAGTGACCATATAAGGGACTTCCAACTTTTCAATGTGAAATTCATTACAAGGATTGACTTTTTAGGCATCCATGTTAGAAAATATTGTGCTTGCATTAGGTAGTGAGATAAGCATCATGGATTCAGATTTTGTTGGCTATGAGGTGGTCTACAGGCCCTATTGGGCTATAGAGAAGTGAACACTTCAAAAATTCCTAGCAAATTCATACTTTATCAAAAAAATATAACATCAATTGCACTTGCTGTTTTTGACACTTGTCTTTAAGTGGGGAAAAAATTGAAAAATTTCAATAGTAGTGTGAGGCCAAACCCTAAATTCTCACTATTATGGGTTGTCTTACCTTAGTCTTTTTGAAGCCTCCAAAAGCATCTAATAGTTGAAACCTATCTACCTCATTCATGATAGTGGTAGATATTTCAAGGAATATACCATGCCTTCTTAGATAAGGAATGTGTTTAACCCTTAAAGGATGTTGCCCACCAAAAGAGTTGGCGTATGTTGTTCGTATATTGAATGTATCTGATCCTCTCATAACACTCAAAAATTCCCAAAAAATTCTCAAGTGACCAGTAATATGACTATGACTAGGTTTAGAATTTATAGCTTGAATGGGATTCATGTGCTACTCAATTTTCCTTTTTGTGTAGAACGTATAGAACGTATAGAGAACGTATAGAAAACGATAACATTCTTTGGGGGTTAACTTAGAACCTGATCAATTTATGGGCCTCCAACCTCAATGCATGGGTTTTGTTGATTATATTATACTGTCGTCGTCCTCACTTGAGAGAATTTTCGATTTCTCGTCCTGCCCGCTGCCCGTCGTCCTCCACTCTGTATTTTTTACGTCGCAGCTCGGCTTGCACCCGGCGATGGAGCTCTGAAGTGTCTCTCAGTCGAGGTTATTCTGTTTCTCGTCGTCAGGTGCGGTGGAGTGCTGGAGTGTACATCGGCAAGGAAAATGCGATTCAAGCGGCGTCCGTCTCCTTGAAGTCCTCAGGTTCGTTCCTTTCTTCGGATTTCGAGCTTTCATACTGTAATCGTTGGGGTTCCATTCGAGGAACTCTGAAGTTTTCAAGAAGTCACTTGAATTGAAAATCTTTTTTGGTGTCATCATGGGGATGTAGTGGAAGAGTGGATTTTTTCACGGGGGGAGTCGAATTTGTATTTTAGGGTTTTGTGGATTTTGATCTTTCAGTTTGAGCGTTTGAAGTTTGAAGTGTCCCAGGGTTTCATGATCTGGTTTTCTCTGAGTACGGTGTTACCGTGTTTCAGTTTATGCTTAGAGGCCAATCGGTATTGAGTTCCTCATTTTCTCTGTTTCAAGTGGTCGTGGTTTGCTATATGGCCGCTAGCGCAAAACTGCRAATAATTTCCATATGGCTAAACAATGACTGTAGGCGACGCGAACGGTCGCCCTAAATTTCACTGCAATTTATGAGAATGAAGTGGAAGATGAAGAACTCTTAGGGTTTTCAGGGGTTCGGGTTTTAGGTTTTAGAACTTTTTGACAGTATTATTCACACTCCTATGCATAATGACTTGTAGGGCGCCCATATTAAGTAGACAGAGGAGTGTATGCTAAAATCTGAGTTTGGGACTGGCATGAAGGGATCCTTNTATGGGTTGTCTTACCTTAGTCTTTTTGAAGCCTCCAAAAGCATCTAATAGTTGAAACCTATCTACCTCATTGATGATAGTGGTAGATATTTCAAGGAATATACCATGCCTTCTTAGATAAGGAATGTGTTTAACCCTTAAAGGATGTTGCCCACCAAAAGAGTTGGCGTATGTTGTTCGTATATTGAATGTATCTGATCCTCTCATAACACTCAAAAATTCCCAAAAAATTCTCAAGTGACCAGTAATATGACTATGACTAGGTTTAGAATTTATAGCTTGAATGGGATTCATGTGCTACTCAATTTTCCTTTTTGTGTAGAACGTATAGAACGTATAGAGAACGTATAGAAAACGATAACATTCTTTGGGGGTTAACTTAGAACCTGATCAATTTATGGGCCTCCAACCTCAATGCATGGGTTTTGTTGATTATATTATACTGTCGTCGTCCTCACTTGAGAGAATTTTCGATTTCTCGTCCTGCCCGCTGCCCGTCGTCCTCCACTCTGTATTTTTTACGTCGCAGCTCGGCTTGCACCCGGCGATGGAGCTCTGAAGTGTCTCTCAGTCGAGGTTATTCTGTTTCTCGTCGTCAGGTGCGGTGGAGTGCTGGAGTGTACATCGGCAAGGAAAATGCGATTCAAGCGGCGTCCGTCTCCTTGAAGTCCTCAGGTTCGTTCCTTTCTTCGGATTTCGAGCTTTCATACTGTAATCGTTGGGGTTCCATTCGAGGAACTCTGAAGTTTTCAAGAAGTCACTTGAATTGAAAATCTTTTTTGGTGTCATCATGGGGATGTAGTGGAAGAGTGGATTTTTTCACGGGGGGAGTCGAATTTGTATTTTAGGGTTTTGTGGATTTTGATCTTTCAGTTTGAGCGTTTGAAGTTTGAAGTGTCCCAGGGTTTCATGATCTGGTTTTCTCTGAGTACGGTGTTACCGTGTTTCAGTTTATGCTTAGAGGCCAATCGGTATTGAGTTCCTCATTTTCTCTGTTTCAAGTGGTCGTGGTTTGCTATATGGCCGCTTGCGCAAAACTGCGAATAATTTCCATATGRCTAAACAATGACTGTAGGCGACGCGAACAGTCGCCCTAAATTTCACTGCGATTTATGAGAATGAAGTGGAAGATGAAGAACTCTTAGGGTTTTCAGGGGTTCGGGTTTTAGGTTTTAGAACTTTTTGACAGTATTATTCACACTCCTATGCATAATGACTTGTAGGGCGCCCATATTAAGTAGACAGAGGAGTGTATGCTAAAATCTGAGTTTGGGACTGGCATGAAGGGATCCTTTCTTGCTGTGCCTGCAGGGATCCCACCAAGGAATGAAACCAATTTTTTTTCAATGCCACTTTGGGTGGAGCACAGGCAATGTAAATGGTTCACTTTGCTAGGTTTATCACCGTTGGTCGAGGAACTTGGATTCGGGTGATGGTCGTTGGATGCGCTTTCGGAATTGGTGCCCTGGTTTCCATGGCGTCAAGAGAACCACAGGGGTGACGAGGGAGGGTTTAGGGRTTTTAGGGTTTAGTTACGAGGATTTTGGAAGCAGTAATACGGAAGAGCAGAGCGATGGCGTGCGTGTACATTCCCGTGCAAAACACGTCGGAGGAGGTGAGGGTAGCGTTGGAGCAGCTGCCAGCAGACGCGACAGACATATTGGATATCCTGAAAGCAGAGCAAGCACCTCTGAATCTCTGGCTTACTTTCGCGCGGGAGTATTTCAAGCAGGGGAAAGTGGCCGAGTTTTTGCAGATCTTGGAGGAAGGATCCAGCCCCGAGATTGATGAGTATTACAGCGATGTCAAGTACGATCGTATTGCAATTTTAAACGCTCTAGGGGCGTATTACACGAATTTGGGGAGAGTAGAGTCGAAACAAAGGGAGAAGGATGAGCATTTCATTCGGGCTACTCAATACTACAACAAGGCATCGAGGATTGACCAGGACGAGGCTTCGACATGGGTGGGCAAGGGGCAATTGCTCGTGGCGAAGGGGGAGCTTGAGCAGGCGCAAGAGGTTTTTAAGATCGTTCTTGATGGACAGAGAGACAACGTGGCTGCCCTCTTAGGTCAAGCATGTGTTCAATTCAATAGTGGTCGGTTTCAGGACGCCCTGAAGTTGTACAAGAAAGCATTGCAGATTCATCCGCAGTGTCCGGCTTCAGTTCGGCTGGGATTGGGGCTATGTCGTGTGCGCCTTGGAGAGTTTAAGAAAGCGCAGCAGGCGTTTGATCGTGTGCTGCAGCTCGATGGGAACAATGTCGAAGCTTTGGTTGCTTCTGGGGTTTTGGACCTAAACTCAGGCGAGGAGCAGCGGGTTCATACCGGTTTGGAGAAGATGCAAGCAGCTTACGAGATATACCCGTTTTGCTCTATGCCTTTGAATCATTTAGCTAGTCACTATTTTTTCACAGACCAGCATTTCATGGTCGAACAGCTCACGGAAGCAGCTTTGGCTGCTACGGACCACACCCTTATGAAAGCGCAATCTTATTACAACCTCGCACGGTCTTGTCACACGAAGGAGGATTATGAGATGGCTGCTCGGTATTACAGAGCATCTACTGCAGAGTTGAAGAACYCTAGAGACTTCATTTTACCCTACTACGGATTAGGGCAGGTTCATTTGAAGCTTGGAGACTGGAAAGCGGCGTTGGCAAGCTTTGAGAAGGTGTTGGAGCTATATCCAGATAACTGTGAGACATTGAAAGCGATAGGTCACATTCTTGGGCAGCAAGGGAGGAAGGAGAAGGCTCTGGAACACTTTAAGAAAGCAACGAGGATGAATCCGAGGGACGTTGATGCTTGGCTGGAGATGGGCGAGCTTCTCGTCTCGTCTGATTTTGCTGCAGCTTTAGAGTCGTTCCAAACGGCTCATAATTTGCTGAAGAAAAGCCAAGAAGTGATTCCGTTRGCTCTTTTGAACAACATCGGTGTTCTTCACTTCGAAAAGGGGGAACTGGAGGCTGCGAGGAAAGCATATAAGCAGGCCCTTGGGGAAGGTATTTGGACTGAATACAGTGAAGGTCATCGTAGCGTGGATGTTGTATCTCCCATCGAAGAYAACGAACTTTTCCGCAAGCTGGAGGCGGAAGGCGTTTCATTGGATGTCCCTGCTGAGAAAGTGACCGTTTTGTTCAACCTGGCGCGRCTACATGAGCAACTACACGAGACTGGCAAGGCTTCTGTCCTGTTCCGGCTCATTCTTTACAAGCACCCTCAGTATGAGGATGCATACCTGCGGCTTGGAGCTTTGTCTCTGGCTCGAAGCAATATCAACACAAGTTTAGAGTTAGTAAACAAGGCTCTGAACGCCAATGACAGGAACGTGGAAGCGTTGTCAGTGCGGGGAAATTTGGAAGTGAAAACGGATGATTGGCTAAAAGCGAAGGACACTTTCAAAAGCATTCTTGAGATTAAGGATGGYAAYGAYAATTATGCCATGTTGGCGCTTGGGAATTGGAATTACTACGCGGCCACACGAGGAGAGAAGAAGGTGCCCAAATTGGAGGCTACGCATTTAGAAAAATCCCGCGATTTGTATCAGAAGGTCTTGGGACTGCAACCCAGTAACATGTATGCAGCCAATGGAATTGGAGTTGTCTTGGCAGAGAAAGGAATGTTTGATGTATCCAAGGACATCTTCACCCAAGTGCAGGAGGCAGCGACAGGCAACCTTGCTGTGGACATGCCTGATGTTTGGATCAACTTGGGACACATTTACCTTGCGCAGGGCCAGTTTGGTCTAGCGGTGAAAATGTACCTCAACTGTCTGAAGAGGTTCTACYACAACACTGATCATCAGATTCTTCTGTATCTAGCTCGTACTCACTATGAAGCAGAGCAGTGGCAAGAGTGCAAGCGCGTGCTGCTGCGAGCCATCCACCTGGCTCCATCAAACTACATGTTACGATTCGATGTAGCCATCGCCATGCAGAAATTTTCCACAGCAACTCTACAGAAGGCCAAGCGCACTGCTGATGAGGTACGTCAGGCAGTGTTTGAGTTGAAGAACGCATTGCGGCTATTCGACCAATTGGCWGGAGTCGAAGACCARAAAGTGCATGGATTTGATGAGAAGAAGTTGGACATGCATGGCGAATACTGCAAACACCTTCTGGATGCTGCCAAAGTGCACCTCGAAGCGGCAGAGCGCGAGGAACAGCAGCAGCGACAGAAGCAAGAGGTGGCTCGTCAGGTTGCTGTGGCAGAGGAGGCACGCCGTAAAGCTGAGGACGAACGCCGGCTCCAGTTGGAGAGGAGACAACGGGACGCAGAACAGCGCATTGCACTGCAATTGGAGGACAAGCTGCAGATTGCCAAGGCCAATTGGGCCCAGAAACGCGGCGGTGATAAGGGGGGCGCTGACGAGGGAGAGGATGGAGGTACAGGAAAGAAGGAGAAGAGGAAGAGGAAGAAAAAGGAAAAGAAAACTGCTGCCCAATATTCAGATGGGGAGGAGGGTGGTCGTGATAGTCCGCGACCAGTTTCTGACGATGATGCTGAGGAAGTTCCTGTCAAGTCCCAAACCAAGAAGAAGAAGCGCAAGCGGGCTGTATCCGACTCTGAAGAGGAGGGTGAGATGACACCAGCCGAGAGTCCTGTACATTATACCGAGCAGCAGCATTCCGAGCCTGAAGACGACTAAGAATTTTTTTAAATTTGAGACGGGTCTTGTATCAAGCCGACGACTGGACAGATAGATGCGTGCCGTTTGGATGGAACTTAGATCCATTTGTGTAAATAGAGCAGGAACTTTGACCTTCCCTTAGCTGGATCTATCCCAAGGAGAGGGAAACATAGCAAGGAGGGAAAGTCTTTGGACCAAATCAAGACTTCCAGCGAGTTATAGACGAGGGGGGTTCAACAGTTGTTTCGATGAAACCGGCAGCATAGAAACTAGACTTGTAATTTCAGTGATATGCATGGCATTCTGGCTCTTTGAGCRTTCAGTAACCTCTGATGGAGGCTTTTTCTTTTTACCAAAGTTTGAGACTCCTAATTGTGACAGCAATTAGTGCTTACTATGATTATTCATAGTAACTGTTTATGTCTCGCATCGACTATGACAGGTTACGCTGCTGTGACAGGAACTGACATCCGTGACCAAAATATGTACATTGGTAGCGCTCCATGGTTCAAGAATCTCGAAGAAATCAATGGAACCTGTCCCCATTTCAAGGTAAGTACACTCATTACTAGAACCCTCTGATCTGGAGCCCTGGGGTTGACTTTGGGAACACCTTTGAAAATTCTTAGTTATTCATATGGTGTCCCCAAAGTACAAGTTAAGTTTAGGGAATCTGGGATCTTCTTTTCAGTTCTTAGCAATATCCAACAAAAATTAAATACAACTTACTACAGTAGAAAACCTCTATAAGTCGCTTCTCTATAAGTTGCTCCTCTATAAACCAATGTTGTCATACTGGTCCCCGACTGGGCCACATTACAGAGGTTGTGACTAAATCTGACCCTCTCTTAGCCAATAAACCTCTGTAAACCAATATGTCATACAGGTCTAGGACCTATTGAGGAAGGGAGGTTTTACTGTCAGCTTGTCAGCTAGTCATAGAAGCTTGCAATTGGTATGTAGTATGGAGTAGTAGATTTGATGGGTATGTAAGGATGGAAGGTTGTATATCTGAAGTATGAAATAATGGTGGTAGTATTGCCATTGATATATAATGTTGGCAACTTGCTTGTTTCTACAGTAGATTTCTACACTTTCGGTTCAAAGGTACGTATTGCAAAATGATGGATCACATAATCTTTGGTGATTTCAGAATCCAATGGAACCAATGGGTGAGTTAGTACTCCTTTTGAACTACTGTACATATTCACTACTTATTACCTGCAGTACGAAGACTTGAAAATTTGCAGCCAAAGTGTGACAAAAACTGGATTTTCTACAGTGGGCACTGGGCAGTGCTACACACCTCACCCAGATTTGCGATCTGCATATCTTGTGCATGACATTGTTTGGAATCAAGGAATATTCTGAGAATTTGAGATTTCTTACATCACAGCCGGTAGAACAGCCTATTGAGGCACCCAGATTTGCATTTGCAAGCTGTGTATCTTGTGCAATGTGCTGATTGTTTCCTATATTTTTTCCACAGAATCAATTAGTTGAATTGATTGAAATACAAGTGGAATTGCATGGATCTCATAAAAACTGAAATTGATATGAATTTTTGAACCAAAAATATAAATCCATTAGAAGGTGGGGGGTAGCTACCATCTTAAAAAGGTTCCAAATCAATGACCTACCACTTGGTTAATGAATGTTTTCAAGTTGAACATACTAAAAGCACCTCTTTTACTGGTTGAAACTACAACTTATTTTGACAAATATTTTATTTGCAAGTAAGCCCACCTAAACCATCATATATTGAACCACATGTTCATCAACCTTAAACCATTCATTAATAGATGTGAACTTGATGTCATTATTTGACAATAGCTCCTAATTGCTTGCCCAAAGTACATGACTTACAAACTATGAGGGTGGGAGATTGATGCAAATAGGAGGTACTCTTGTACATCATGATAGAATTGGGTGATTGACGCCATTGGACCTAAGTGGTTTTGAATTTTTTAGACCTTTGCAAAATTAATGATGAATTTTTGAAGTTGATAACCCAAGTAGTTTCATACTTTTTGGAAGTTTGTGGAAGCAGTTATGAATTTTTGAAGTTGAAACATAGTGGTTACCAAAAGCGTCCACCACCTCTTGAAATGTACACTCCTTGTACCTTGTTGGTGCAATGAGGAAGCAAAATGTACAACTGATGTACATTTCAAGATGAAGACGCTTTCAAAGCCTAAGCACTTTATCCTTAATACCCAACCACTGTAGCTATTATAGTGAGAAGTGTCAGTGGACTGTTCAACATCACAAGTACAATACTTTCACTAAGTATGAGTTGCCAGAAGCCGATCATTCAACCAATTGTGCAACACATTGTGCGCAAAATGAGGCGCTGGAAATTTTTTCCATGTAGGAAAATAGAAAATCATCGGGATTGCAAATTTTTCACAATTCTATTCCCAAAATTGAAATTATCGTGAATTTTGGGAGCCAAAAAGTACACTTCACTAGTAGCCAACCTCTAGAGTCCCTCAATTCTGAACTACTTTCCCACTCACTTCTTCCTACTTTCTTGCTCGCTACTACTACATGACATGTGTCATCACCTAGTTAGTCTTAACCTTGAAAAGGGCCCAAAAAAGCACATTCCAAGCTTCCGTTTGAAATTTCTTCCAACATTGGCAGGAATTACTGCACTCCTACGGGTTGGGTTTTGGGCATGGTTGACAATTGGTGCCTTTATCTTAAGGTAAAATTAAAACCGAAAGTTTTTATGATTTTCTAAACTCTAAAGTGCATGAGAGCCGACCGACAGTCGACTTAGTTGGATTTGGTGCTTCGTGGCCCCTGATTGCTGGTGCATGCNAGAATCAATTAGTTGAATTGATTGAAATACAAGTGGAATTGCATGGATCTCATAAAAACTGAAATTGATATGAATTTTTGAACCAAAAATATAAATCCATTAGAAGGTGGGGGGTAGCTACCATCTTAAAAAGGTTCCAAATCAATGACCTACCACTTGGTTAATGAATGTTTTCAAGTTGAACATACTAAAAGCACCTCTTTTACTGGTTGAAACTACAACTTATTTTGACAAATATTTTATTTGCAAGTAAGCCCACCTAAACCATCATATATTGAACCACATGTTCATCAACCTTAAACCATTCATTAATAGATGTGAACTTGATGTCATTATTTGACAATAGCTCCTAATTGCTTGCCCAAAGTACATGACTTACAAACTATGAGGGTGGGAGATTGATGCAAATAGGAGGTACTCTTGTACATCATGATAGAATTGGGTGATTGACGCCATTGGACCTAAGTGGTTTTGAATTTTTTAGACCTTTGCAAAATTAATGATGAATTTTTGAAGTTGATAACCCAAGTAGTTTCATACTTTTTGGAAGTTTGTGGAAGCAGTTATGAATTTTTGAAGTTGAAACATAGTGGTTACCAAAAGCGTCCACCACCTCTTGAAATGTACACTCCTTGTACCTTGTTGGTGCAATGAGGAAGCAAAATGTACAACTGATGTACATTTCAAGATGAAGACGCTTTCAAAGCCTAAGCACTTTATCCTTAATACCCAACCACTGTAGCTATTATAGTGAGAAGTGTCAGTGGACTGTTCAACATCACAAGTACAATACTTTCACTAAGTATGAGTTGCCAGAAGCCGATCATTCAACCAATTGTGCAACACATTGTGCGCAAAATGAGGCGCTGGAAATTTTTTCCATGTAGGAAAATAGAAAATCATCGGGATTGCAAATTTTTCACAATTCTATTCCCAAAATTGAAATTATCGTGAATTTTGGGAGCCAAAAAGTACACTTCACTAGTAGCCAACCTCTAGAGTCCCTCAATTCTGAACTACTTTCCCACTCACTTCTTCCTACTTTCTTGCTCGCTACTACTACATGACATGTGTCATCACCTAGTTAGTCTTAACCTTGAAAAGGGCCCAAAAAAGCACATTCCAAGCTTCCGTTTGAAATTTCTTCCAACATTGGCAGGAATTACTGCACTCCTACGGGTTGGGTTTTGGGCATGGTTGACAATTGGTGCCTTTATCTTAAGGTAAAATTAAAACCGAAAGTTTTTATGATTTTCTAAACTCTAAAGTGCATGAGAGCCGACCGACAGTCGACTTAGTTGGATTTGGTGCTTCGTGGCCCCTGATTGCTGGTGCATGCCGAAGACTGTATATTGAAGACCTACCGGAAGTTGCCATCTGTCCTTTCAGTTACATTCCAGTAGTAGAATAGTAGGCTAAGCTTAGGTCAGAAAGCGGCTCTCCCTGAGGTAAGTTAAATAATTCTTCAGGCAGGTTTCAGCAGATTTCAAAGTGCTTACAACCGCTATCCTTTATCCTTTAAGTTCTTTGAAAAATAAAATAAAATAAAATAAAATAAAAATAATATAAAAGTGCTTACAGTCAGTATCAATGCTGAAGAGGTCTCTGGAAAAAGTCGATTATTTTTTCCGTCTGACTGGGCTTTGTAAATTCAATTATCACAAAAGWAACCAGGCGTCCAATGATTGAAATASTGTGTAAGTCGAGGTAYTGTAGCTGCATCAAATTATTACCGGTTTGCAAATCCATCCTATTATCTACCGGTACATTGTTAAATTGTTTCCTGGAATGGCTGTGGAAAGGGAATTATTGCCTCTTTTCACCTCATTGTCATTGTAAGTCCTAAGAGCAGCCCGAGAGCAAATCCACAACATTGTAAAAGTTTGTACCGTTGATCTTCTTTGTCAAAGGAAGCTCAATGGTACAGACTCTGTTGCTTCCCTATGTTGTTGTGGGGTTACTCGGACAGTCACACCGTGAACCATCACTCTACATAAGAAAAAGATCAATGGCATAGAATATTCAAAGTGTTGCTTGATTGTGGGATTGTGGGATGCTTTAACCCCTAAGCGCTCAAATGATCATTTTTTGGTTGCTGCCCGACCTCGGGCAGAATTTTTTGGGCAGAAAAAAACTTTTTTTTGAATTTTTTTTTTTCCTTGAAAATATTGGGTTGTCTTTCAGTATTTATATTCAAAACTAAAATCTCTACGGTAAAAAAAAATCATAAGAGAAAAAGCACAATGTATTTAGAATTTTCATGTGATTAAAAACTTACTATTTGAAGAAAGAATTGATATTTTTATGACCAGATCTTATGCATTTTTTTACAATTCAATAGAAACCACAATTTGACCAATAAAAAAAATTCAAGTGTTAAGGATAGAAATTGTATTTTTGGTGAATTTTTGAAGTTATATCTTCAAAATTCATTTGAAGAGAATCTGAAAATAGTTTTATAATTTTGATCGTACGGATATCTTCTACTTTTTGTTCTTCACATAAACTTCTTTGATRCAAACTTCAAAAAAGTTATAGAATTCATATTTTATAACACATTTGTGTTTTGTCCAAACCCCTTGGGCTCTTAGGGGTTAAGACTGAGCACTCGACCAACAAATGGTGGAATGTTGTCACGTATGCAAACTTATTAGTGTGGCATAAAGTAAATGAAGGGCTTGCCATTGTATTGCGCCTCCCCATCACCACCACCACCACCCACAATGGTGAATTGAGACAAAATAAGACAAATTTCTAGGCAACAATTCGGATTCCCATGCCCAAGTTGGAGCTAATCCGGATTTGTAGTGGTGTAGAAAGTTGAGGTCGTTGGGGGCTATGGGACAAGCTAGAGCAACACTCCACTTAGAGAAGTTCGTGGTTGATCTGTGGACCTAGAAGTTGTTTTTTTGTTAATGCCACACTGCAAGTCAAACATGCTTGCTACTACAATTTGAAGTGTTTGGCTCCAAATTTGGAGCGGCTTACAAATAAATTGGCAAAGTCTTTGGACACCATGTGAGAAGGTCTAGAAAAAATGGCCACAACAAATGGCTTGCTGGGCTAGCATTCAAAAGGCTCAGAAGGACGTAGCAAGCATGGTGGTTGGTGTCACAACTCTATAGCCAAGCGCAAGGCCTCAATTTCAATCAACACCCCAACTTGCGTATAATTCAACTTTGCACTTCAATTTTTTTCTTAAAATTTTGTAATCTCATTTATTTAAATTGGTTGAGAAGCTTTAGATATTCAAAATCTTTTGTATATTTCCTACATGAAGAATGTCCAGATCAAGATGGTTGTCATGAAAAAAGCGCCCTTTTTGGAAGCAATACTATAGATTCATCATATCATAATCAAGTGCTAGGACAAGGAATAAGAGTTTAGTGATGTTTAATATGCAAAGCACACTTAAAGCCGCATTGAAGCTTTGCAAATTTGGGCCCTTCTATCCGGCACTTTTGGCAACATACGAAGCGTTTGCAAATTGCCTCACTATAGTGCAAATTTGTTGACCTCAACTAAAGAGACCCACACTTCTTGCTCTTGAGAAGATAAAAACTTTTCTAACAAAAAAGAGAATTAAGTGCATCGTAGTGTTTTTTGTATCTCCCATTTTTTCTATGAAAAGTTATTAAATGCTTAGGTGGTGAGTTTTCATTGAGAAGTAGGTGCTAGCAAAACATGGCCCACTCCTCACTCCTCACTATTCATTCCTCAAATTTGGCGTTGGAACTTGGATGGCCCCTACTTAGTGTTCCCACTATAGATGCTCTAATTAAGGCATTCTTAATGGAAGTGACATATTAGCCCTCTAAATACATTTCAAATTTTTTATTGCTATATAATCAGAATTAAAGTTATCATCATTGAAAGTGCATCTAAAATTACTTTGATTGGACACAAAAAAGCTCAAGTTTAGGGCATCAAATCGTGAAAATAAACTTGTCAAGCAAAAGCAAGCTAGAAGAGAAAAATTATAGAGACCTTTAGACAACTCATTTTGAAGAAAACAAAACCATGCCAATGATATTCATAGTGAGTTTTATAGTTTTGCCTCGATATGTATTAATATTAAGATTTGAACTCTCTGATAATTACTATAGGCTCTCATTTTCTTATTGCGTACACCTTGTGCAATTAAGTATGTTGGGAATAAGTTTAGATGTATCTTTTTGGTCCACATAGTTGGAAGGGTAGATCCATAATTGCAATCTTTGTTCAAAATCCAATGTGACCCATTTGCATCCTAATGTAATGAAAACAAGAAGGGTTCACACTGTGAAAAATCATTGTGAAATTGGATATAGGAGTCACCATTTAAATAAATATCTCCATGTTTTATAGGGCAAACGGTTCATTACTTTACAAACTTGATAGATGCTTTTGAATTACCAATGCAAATGTGTAGGCAATGATGAGAACCACATCACAATTCTAAAAAGACAAGATTAGTCCCTCTCTTTAGCAACAATAATTAAAAACTACAAAATTTTGCTTAGACCACCTACAATGTGTCTCTTTCTATCTCAATAATGACCGTCGGTACACAACTTTTCTATTATATGTAAGGATTGTTGGCATTAAAACAATTTACAAGATGGCTTTGATAAAAAAATATATTAGATAAAAAAATACCGATAAGATAGGTTAAGACAAAATTAAATAAAATGAGATGTAGAAATTGTTGGGTTTCATATTTATTAAAAGAAAAATTTCACAATATATATGAAGAATTAAACACATATGCATACTTAGTTTTTAAAAATCCATACAAGAAGCTCCCTCTAATTAAAATGAAATTTCATAACTTACAGTATTTTATTTATAATAAAAAAAGATTATTTTTTTGTTAAAAGGCCTCCAAAGTTGGGTAGCTTGTCCCATGATACATGTTTTAAAAAATCTCATATAATTAAACTTTAATGCTACTATTGTACTCAAAAAATATTCATTCATGTATATATCAAATTCCTTGTTAAAAAGGCTATTAGGATTTTTTATATTAAAACAAATTAAATCCCTTGAGATCAGACTAGAATGCATTATAAGTGATTATAATTAGGGCCATATAATATAAGTTGTGTACCCCGGATAATGACTTGATCCAAAAAACATGTGAAAATTTCTCTTATTTGTCATAATGACTTGAAAAATTAATAGACTATTCCTGTATTATAGTTCTAAATATGTGCATCAACCCAAAGTTCACTAATGGGAGTAATGGACAATCCTATCTTTTTTCTATGTTGTGACAATGATGATTATTTAACCCCTAAAGTCCCAAGGTCTTTCTTCCATGAAAAACCACTCAAAATTGCCATTTCTAAAGCAAAGACCCCAAAAAAAATTAAAATGTTTTTTTGGCATATTTAACCGTAGGATCTTGTACTAGACTTGCATAAAAATGTGTGGATGAAATTTCATAAACTCTGGCCATGTAGATTGCAAGATATTTGCGTTTAAAGTGAAGGAAACAAGTTTTTTTGCAACTTTTCCAACTACATTTTTTGGCTTTGAAACTTCATAACTTATGATTTTTTCTCTATTGATTTTGAATTTATTTTTTTATTTGATAAAAAATTGAGTAAAGAATCTAGGAAAAAAAATTCAACAAAAACACACTTAATTTTCACTCATTAAAAAGTCGTTAAGCAGAAGTAGGTTCAAAATTGAAGGAAAATCTAAATTGTTAATAGCTTTAAGATGTAATTGAAATACACTAATCTTAATGGTGAAATTTTTCTAGCAAGAGATCTTAACCTTGTGAAGCTTTTTTTTCTGAAAAATTGTGAAAATTGAGGTCAGAAATGAATCCTACAAGTTATTTTTTCAAGATGTTGTAATTGCCCGAAATCTAAGATTGTCCATAACTTTTGCATCACAAATCCAAATGGAATGAATCAAAGCTTCCCATGTAGGCAAAAATACAAATTATTTGAAAAAAATTTAAAAAAAATTATTTGAAGTTTTCATAAAAGTTGATTTCTGCGTGCCGAACTAAAAAAAGGGCTCTTTGTGCCATAACTTTTTCTCCCGGACTCCGATTGCAATAAAAATTATATTTTCGGAAAGCTAACTTGTTTTCCTATCTTCTCTAAAAAATTCAGAAGATTAGGACATATATTGAGACCATAAGAACCTGCCGAAATCCATTTTGTCTCCCGCGGGGACAATGGGACTTTAGGGGTTAATGTAAAGAGGTGCATATACCTCAGAGAGATCATGTGCCTAACTGAAAAAGCTCTTCTAATTGTCAATACTAAAGTGTAGGTACTTTCTTCCTCATTGTAATATACCAGCCAAGCAAAGATTGATGACTAATCATGTAACAACACAAGGGTTGCCTATCCTAATGTGACTTGGAGTTTTCACATAATGATTCATCATGATCAAGACTTGAAGATTTCATCAAGATTCTTCTAAAATTCTAACAACACTAATTCTAAATCCTAAATCTTCTAACATTTTAGGACTTACTTTCTACTAAATTTATGACAATCATAGATGGAAAATCAAATGTAACTGTTAAGTCTACATTCCTAGGCTAGATATTTTTATGACATTCCATCCAAATAGTTAGAATATTTCATCATGATGGACTTTAAGTTTGGATCACATCATACATCATGACATTATGATTTTGTGACCTGACATGATCTGCACAACCCTAGACAGTCCGGACATGTCTCTACTACCAATCGGTATAGTCAATCAATGTGGATCTTTTCTTAGGTGATAGCTTAATTGGAATGAATATAGAGAAGTCTGGATTTCTGTGAACATGGGTTGAGGGCTCAAGGTTAAGGGAAAACAATTTCATTAGGTTGATCATGAAAGTGGCAGATGAATGACAAAGAATCCTTCTATGTAAGACACAATTGACTTAGTGCATATCTTCATCCTCAAAATGTGGAGTGAAAAAGGAGAGGCAGTGGCTTGCCCATTCAATAGTTTGACCTCCAATGAGTGTTCAATTCTTGGATTTTTCTGAAGCAAATGATTCACACACAGTCACATACACGGGACCCCAACCGAGGATATACTGGAACTATGATTTCCACAGCCGGGTAATAACCAGCCTGAGCTGATGCCCTACAGGAGCTCCTGTAGACAAAAAGCAAAAGCATTAAACTAGGAGCACTTGAACGGTCCCAGGCACGCTTTCTCTACAGTCCCAAACTTGTCGATCTGCTGGCCGGGTCCCGGCAGGCGGAGTGCAGTGACTCACCATGCGCCATGCGCCATGCCTCGTTGCTGGCACCGTTGGTAACGCCACAGACGCACCTACTAGCTAGCTAGCTTCCCATGCTGGGCTCCCTTATTAGCTTCCTCAGTTCCTCGCTCGGTACTCGTCCTTTTTCGTTTCAAAACGGACAATTCCTTCCTTCCGAGGATTTACTTGTTGATGGATCATCATCCACGGACCTTTCTGGTCCTGCTGTCGGGATCATTCTTGTCGTAGTAGCTGCTAGCTAGTACTCGTGATCACTAACTCCAAGATCGATCATATCTCATGCATTCCCACCTTGTCATGCGCGCTTCCGATCCTGTCTGCAGCTTGCTAGCTTTGATCGAATTTGGGAGCTTGAATTCTTGCAGCGTTGAATTTAGGGAGCTTGAATTCTGCATCTCTTTGCAGTTGGGATGTCATTCTAGAATTGAAGTTGATAGTACGTTTAGACGGAGTGCAACTCGATCATGGCAGTTTATTAATTCGGTGTGATTTGCCAATTCGTGAGTCCGTGGATCGGTAGCGCGCGGTTCAGTTGGGAGAATTGGTTGAGGTTTGAGAGGATTTGATTGTCACGATACACGCACGATTTGAAAAACAGAAAAGAGTCTGTATCCAATATATGTATGTAGGTGTCGGTGTGCTTTCACATATTGGGAGGTGTGTGTGTGGAGAGCTACGGTAGGTCGTCTATCACTTTGGGTACTCGAGCTAGCTAGCTAACCTCTCTTGAGATCGATCGAATTGTTGTCTCACTCTGTCAGTGTATGGAAATGATGATTTCGTTCGTCTGCAATTATTGGAACTCTGGGAGGTTGTTGATCAAGCAGTATTGAAGGGATTATAGCTAGGCCACACCGGATTTACATGATTGCACTGATTAGTGCCTGCGACCAATTTGGTCTTGAACGTCATGCTTACACCCTACTACAAGTCCGACGTAAAATTAAAATAGATGAGTTCCTGATGTTAGTAAAGGTCAGTATTTATCAGGTGCCTATCCATTTTACTTTAAATTCAGCATCGTCTACCTGAGGTGATTAAATCTGAGGTTCTAGTGTTCTCTACCTTACGTGAAGTGATTCAAATGGTTTAATTTCGAACGTATATATCCTCACCCTGAGGTATAAGAATTTGAGGTTTTTAGGATTTTCTTCCTGAGGTGAAGTGAAGTGAAGTCAGTGATTTAAATCGGTTGAGTTCTAGAGTATCCCGTGGGTGTGTTGAATTGAAGTTGTAGGATCTCCACAGTCGGTGACTTGAAGATGGTGAGGGAGAGCACTGCCAAGTGGGTGGGTTTGTCGGCAGCGATATGGGTGCAAGCCTCGGCAGGAAACGCTTACATGTTCGCCTTCTACTCGCCGTCTCTCAAGTCGGTGCTGCAYTACAACCAGCTGCAACTGAACAACTTGGGCGTGGCCAAGGACTTCGGGGAGAATGTGGGCCTTSTCACCGGCTTGCTTTCGAACAAGCTCCCTGCCTGGACKCTCTTGTGCACAGGCGCTGTGCTTGGGTGCCTGGGGTACGGTACCTTGTGGCTCGTCGTCAGCGAGCAGATTGCTCCCTTGCCTTACTGGCAGGTTAGTTTATTAGTGCAGACTCCTTTCTCTCTCATTTCCACGTAAATCAGTTAAGTCGAGTTGCATGGAAACTACGCCTCAAAAGTCACTATTGCATGGACAACAGAAAACCTGGTCAAATTCGTGTTATTATATTCAACAAATAAGCCATAGTTTGAAAATGTAGGTAACTTATTCAATGAGAGTGAGACACATGTTTAAAAGCACGAGCACCAAACTCTTATGGGTCCCATCACTAATAATAGTGAGTTTCTTTTGTTTTTTGTAATTGTGACATATAGTTGGAATTAATAGGGTTCAGTTAGTGGCATCGTGAGGTTATCAAATATGACTTTTCAGGTTAACTTTCCAGTCGGCGAGGATTACACTAAAGATTGTCTTGAGGATTATTATGCTGAGGATTGGATTGAGGAATATGCTGCGGATTATACCGATGATTGAATTTTGAATATTCTAGGGATTGATTGTACTAAGGATTATAGTGAGGATTATAGTGAGGATTATTGTGAGGATTGCATGAAAACGAGACGTGCTTTATGAACATGTCTATTTGTGGTACAGACAGTTGAGATGAGACGCTTSTTAATTGAGAATCTACAGCGCAGAAATGATCTCAACACTTGCATTGAACACTATTGTTCGTTCACGTCCTATGTCCGAAATCTTATGATCCACCTTTAATGTTTCCGCATAGTATTGCACTCGGACATGATTATGTGCAGAAATTGCAGATTGTATCGAGTCATTGCAGTAAGGATTAAACAGAGAATTGCATGAAAACGACACACATGAGCCCTTGTGGGTAGTCACTATAAATAAGCTTCTTGTTTGTTGAGTTTCTATAGCACAATATATGTTGATCTCAACACATGCTTTGTACACAATCGAAAGCTTTCTTCGTTCACGTCCTAGTCCAAAATCCTATCCACCTTTAGTTTTTCCGCACAAAGTTTTCCACTGACATGATTTTGTTGCACAAATTGCAGATGTGCGTACTCCAATGCATCGGCAGCAACTCCGCAACCTGGTTCAACACGGCAGTCCTGGTGACATGCATGCGCAACTTCCCCGATTCTCGAGGCACAGTAGTCGGCATTCTCAAGGGCTTCGTAGGTTTAAGCGCGGCCATCTTTGCGCAAGTCTACACAGCTCTCTTGTCAGGCAATGCCAATCTCCTCCTGCTCTTCCTGGCCACAGTCCCCACCGCAGTGTGCCTGGCTTCCATGCTCTTCGTCCGGCCTGTACAACCTTCTCCTTCTCTCACCAAAGACTCAGGAGAACACGGCAACTTCGACTACATCACCGCTGTTTGTATTGCCCTTGCAGGCTACCTTCTCGCCATCACGTTCACTGAAAAGATTTTTGACATGAGCAGGCTCATGTCGGTTGTGTTGACAGCGATTATGGTGGTCTTCTTGTTCGCCCCTCTTGCGGTTCCTCTCAAAGGTTTGTGCCATGGAYTCAGTGAGGACAGTACTCTGCAGGAGCCTCTTCTCAAGGGGGATCCCGAGATGAACTCCCAAGGTGTTGGGACTACGACGTTAGAGGAAAATTCTCAAGGGGATACAAATTTGGGAAATTTGACWGCGGGGAAGGGTACTAACCAGGAGGAGGCGGAGGATGCTGAGACGTTGTTGGCTGTTGGKGAAGGAGCTGTGAAAAGGTCCAAGAGACGGCCACGGCGAGGGGAGGATTTTAAGCTTCGGCAAGCGCTGGTGAAAGCCGATTTCTGGCTTCTGTTTTTCACGTTCTTTTGTGGAGTGGGGACGGGAGTCACCGTTATCAACAACTTGGGCCAGATTGGGGAAGCGCAGGGGTACTTCAATGTCAACATTTTCGTGTCGCTCATCAGTATTGCCAACTTTCTGGGGCGCCTTGGAGGCGGCTCTTTGTCTGAGCATTATGTCAGGTAACTTTCTGAGACTATTCATGAAACTGACTGATTTTGCAAATGATATCCTTTTTAGGTATACAAGCATAACATTCTTGAAAGAAGGTCATTGTCTAATTCAAGAAGAATCGCGAGGTATCTAAGATGCGTGGATCCATTTTTTTCCACATACATCCTCTTACACCTTCAAATTTATGGAGAAGGATAAGAAATGTGCTGTCAGAATTGCAAACTAAAGTGTGCASCATGCATGCATTTCAAGTGGCAATTCTAAGTGTACATACCTTATCGTAGAAATGAATCGATTCTGTAGCTCCCTGCCAACAGCTTGGTCTTGACACTTTGCAAGCAAGCAGAATTAGCAAGCCATTCTTAGCCATACTGATTGAATCCAAATCACGTGTTGTTTGCATACCATTCTCTACTACAGATTGAATGAATCCAAATCATGTAAAATCATGTTCTTTCTTTCATGTTTAATGAATAGCAAGATAAGAAGGTTATGGGTGATTGACCAAATAGATAATCGATCCGTGGATGCACGCAGATCAGATGCAATTCCGAGGACGGTGTGGATGGGCGTGGCGCAAATCATGCTCCTCTTCGTGCACTTGATGTTTGCGTCRGCCCTCCCAGGCACGCTCTACATAGGCTCAGTCCTGCTGGGGTTATGCTACGGTGTGCACTTCTCCATCATGGTGCCCACAGCCTCGGAGCTTTTTGGTCTGAAGCACTTCGGCATGATCTACAACTTCCTCACYATCGCCAATCCTCTGGGTTCATTTCTGTTTTCGGGGATAATCGCCGGGTACCTGTAYGACAGAGAAGCAGGCAAAGATGCAAACCACCTTCTGCACAAGCACACAGTCTGCACGGGTGCTCATTGCTTTCGACTCACTTTCTATGTCATGGCGTGTGTGTGCTGTGTAGGGGTGGTTTTGACGGCTGTGTTAACCTTCAGAATCAGGCGGGTTTACACGGCTTTGTATAGGAAGTCTTCTGTGTCTGACTTACAGTCACTTGAAGCATGAGGTTGACCTGCCCATTTGTACATTGATACGTACTCCAAAATTTTGATAATCCAATTATGTTTGATACTACTCAAACAGGTCTTCTGAAAATCATCACGCTAATTGCAATGAACCCTGCAAAGATGAAAAAATGATCCTAAAAGACTCGATAGGCGTGGTAGTGTAACCTACGAATGCAGACATAGGTCATCCTTAACATCTTTCAAATGTATGCAAAGCATCCTGTGAATGTTCACTCAATCCCCACCAATTACACGCTCTGATAGAATTTTTCCATTGAACTGTACTGAACACTCCACTTCCCCAATGACACACCGTATATTATTGGGATTTGTCATGTTGAGTAAATCTGATTGAACAACCTCCGTATGACTACAAATATTCATAAAATATGATCTTGACAAATATGGTTCTTGTGTTCAAAGTAAAATCTCCACAGCTCAATGCTGCTCACCCAAAATCACACTCCCCCATGTTGGTTAAAATGCTTAAARTAACGAAAACAGTATCTTTGAACGTATGAAATTATGAAAGCCATCGAGCAAAAAAGAAGCCGAATAGAGAATTCAGAAGGTGTTCATCAGCTTTGCATTGAAGAGATGACGAGACTGTACAAAGTAGCTGCTATTTGTAAAATGAATTCAAAGGTGGACACTAAGATCTCACTGAGAATGGAAACCCTAAATCAGCACCCTCTATGGCACCTATTCTACTCCAGAATTTGGACTCCCACAAGGTCTCTCATCAWCTTTTTTCCACGCTCATCACCATTGTAGTTCACAAATTTTTTCGCAGAATGCAGAAATCATTCGAACTAAGAAACACTCCTTGCAGATTCAACTTACTCAGCTGGAGTCGCAGCAGTATCAGTGACCCGAGGTTCCCGATCCACCTTCGGTGGTGCGACAGTAAACAGAAACTCGCGGTCATTAGGGCTCCCACTTTCGGCGTGTTGGCAAATGATCCTCACCGCACGCCTCTCTCGCATCCACCGCAACATCATTTTCATGTGCCGCTTGCTCTTCAATCCGTGATTCTCCATCTGSAATAACATCAAAACCAACTCATCAATTGCACTCACGGGAATTGCCAGAAAAGCATAAACCGACGAATTACCAAAAAAAATTACATGTTATCTCGCAAATCAGTGGGAATCCTTATTTTCCTTAACAAAGATTATACGAAGCATTCTTTTCTAAATTTAAACTTTAATATTATGAAACAATGCTTGGTTTCAAGTTGCGCAAAAGCAATAGAAGCTCAGGACAAATGGTGCCAACCTGAGAGGCACGGTTCCAGCAATCGGTGACGGTRAGGGGACCATGCTGCTCGAGGATTTTATGGAGAACCTGGGAGGCGATCTCCACCTGCTCGCCCAAGTTGGAGAGCTTGACGGGGCGTGGGCCTAGCTTTCGCGCCCACAACACAGCCGTCGCAAACATGGTTTCAGCTTTCTGCAAATGGCACACAGGCTCGATAAACCCTAAACCCCATACACCAAAGCTTGGCATCCAGAGGAGCTCGACTGCACGAACTCATACACTGAGGACGAAGGGACGAAGGGATGGATGGATGTCATCCGGTGCATTCTGTGAGAGACATCCATCAGGAAAGTGCCCCCCCACTAGTATKATAATACTAATGTAGTACATCAGGAAAGTAACCCCCATTGAAACAATACTGTTTCAATTAGGGGTTTTTTTTACACTGTAGCGGTACACCATGCACTGAATGGAGGATGGTCCCTCCAAATTTAAACCACTAAGACTTTGCCACGACACTAGATGGTGGCTCCATGGTGCCAAAAAAAATCCTGGTTTTAATGGGTTCACAGTCCAATTTTAAAAATGTATTGTTGTAATATAACATCAGTTTGCAACAATATTGTTTCCATGGGAGGCATTGTTTCCACTAAAACTACATTTGTTGCAATACTGATGTTGTATTACAACTGAAAACTTTTTTTTTTGGAACACAACTAAAAACTTTCAAAGTTGGACTGTGAGATCATTAAAACAATACGGCATCAGTATTAGTGCAATGGGAGTGTTAGTTCCCGATATGAGTATGTGAGTGAGTGGATCTCCAAAATACTCTCAAAGTCCAAGAGTAAGTTAAGGTAGTATGCTCTACAAGTGATCATGTACTAAATGTGACCCCTATCTAAGAGTGGGTGACATATTCCTTACTCGGGGAGATCACTTAGTATCTATAACACATCACGTGCGTTCAAGTGATTTTTTGGCCCCCTATATACTTTTTTATAAACTATAATTTCAACCAATAATTTTAAACTTTGTTTAATAATGACTATAGGTTTCTATTGCTAAAAATTCCCAACTCAAATAACAAATGGAATGATTTCTAAAATAGATTGAAAAATGAACTAAAAAGGCATGTTTTTCAACTCAAATGTTTATAGAGAATACATTTAGATGACCATTGCATCAATATTCAAGAAATATGAACTTTCAATAGAAAKTTATTTTYAACAATTTTTGGTTCATTTTTTAGACAATTTTTTCTTATATAAAATAGGGGTGTGAAAGTTATTTTCAGCTCTACAGTGTATTTTTTTACTTCAAAWWYTTGTAACTAATTATAATAAACAAATAAAAATACCAATAATTCAAGATATAAACTTCCAAAGTAGGAAAATCTATTCATATTTTTTTCTTTCTCATTTATCTAAATTTTAGGATATAAGATAGGGGGTCTAAAGGAACCAAAATTGACCACAAGAAATTTGCCAAAGTTTTCCATATATCGCACAGGGAGGAAACTGAGGCGCAACTTTAATGCACCGGTTTAGGATTTAGTTACGAATACAAGCGTGGCATTCCCAATGGTTTATCAAAAACATATTTCAAGTTTGAACAAATTGATATACGGGAGGTCTAAAATCGAACATGGCAGTTTGTGGATCGGTGATTGGTGTTTGCCGCTATCGGATTGTTGGATTTTGGATGCCGCTGCTAAGAGAATTGAAGGTCATGTGGTATTCCATAGAGAGCTTGACTCCCTCAGTTGCTATCGCATTGCAAGCTCGATTGTCTAAAAGCACCCACACATGTCTGTCTGACCATGGGTGGTGAACTCGGATTAAACAACGTTCCAACTGTTTTTAATTCAATGAACGACAAAGAATCATTCCATGTAAGATGGAAAGTGTAATTTTTTATTATTGGAATTTTTATAAAAAGGGGAGTTTTTTCATGATAAGTTAATCTCCAATGAGTGCTCTTGGTTTTTTTTAAACAAATGATTCATTCATGAACCCAAATGATGATTTCCATGGTGACCAACTCATTTTTAAAAGATTAAATTGCCTAATTTTTTGATGGATTTTAGTGCAAGTCTAAAACAATTACAAATCTTCTTTTTGTGCATTTTTTTAGACACCCTATCAATAAACTTTAGATTTTCAAAGTGATGAAAATAAGGGTACTCAAAAGTAGCCAAAGATTCTTATGATTAGAGGGAGTAAATTTTAAACAAGAATTTGTACAATCCAATTTTAAAAAATGCGTCCATAGTTATTATTGTTATAGCCTTTGATCATGATACTTTCCCCCCCCCCCCCAAATCTATATCTAAAATTCATAAAAACTCAAGGGCAATATTGGGTATGCCTAATATTCATTAAAAAAGGGATTCAATAGATGTATAAAAAGATAATCTAAAATATTTATTTGACGTCCAAAAATATTGATTAAATAATAGGCAATTTAATAATAGAAGTAATGCTATGTTGCTTATCAAATTCAATAAGGTGTAATTAACTTACAAGCTCTAAGGCAAGATTTGTTCATTTTTGTGAGCTTTAGGAATTACTACATTATTCTTTGGAACATTCAATCATAGGAATAGATCCTTCTCTTCTTGGTGAAAAATGTTATGAAGTACTAATACAATTAATGTACACATGGGAAGAGGGCATCAATGTCATTGTGTGTGGAATTGTTATGAAATCCCTTAGGAATTCACTTATAGCCATTGGAAAATCCCCCTAAATGTTCATTGCTTTTGTAGGCTAAAGTTCACCATGAATTCTTCCCTTCATTTGTAACATTGAACAAAAGTGTTCATGCATCTTCCAAAGATGGCACCATTGCTCTTCTTCATTGATTAAAGTAAATCTTATATCATCAAACAAAAGAATTTATATCATAGATGACAAAGATGAAAGATTTGAAGGCAAAAAATAAGGATATAAATGAGGTTGTATCTTTCAAAATTGCAATCTTTGTTTGTTGCACTGTTAGGTTTTAGGTCATGCCTACAACAAATGAATGCTTGGTTGCTTGTGGCAACATTACATTACAATATCAAACAGCAAGTGCTAGCCTAACTACTTCTAACTTGGCTAGACAATCAGCTCAAAATTTGTTTGTGGTGTTGGCCCTTTAGTTGTAAGATAGGCTATCACCACAAACAGTAGCCTATCTTACAATGTTAGCCAATACTACACGGTGGTTATACCCACAATCATAGAGGTGCTTTTAGTGGCAAGCAAGTTCAAAGCTTGAACTCTAGAATTGGTCAAAGTCTATAAGGATGCTCTCAACTTCAAAATCTTCCACAATCACTTCTATGTTAAATTTTGTTAATATAAGGGATTGAAAAATTCTAATTAAAATTCTCCTAGATGAAGTCATGTGTCTTCTATTAGGCATGAAAATTTGAAATTGTGTTTACAATTTAGGAATTATTGTGTATCTATTTCTAAGTGAATCTAAAGCAAGGAGCTAAAAGCTGCTAAGTACACTAGAAGATGATTAGTGGCACACTTATTCAAATTCATAAAAAATTATTCAAGACCCTCATGATGATCTACTTTAGTACGCGACAACAAACATGTAGTGGACCAATAGGAAACATTTGGAATGAAAGTTGTAGTTTTACATTATCTAGGAGTTGTAATATTTCTCATTAGGCATTATGGGGTTAGCCCCTATATGATAAAACCTATACTTGTGAAGTTAAATTTTAAAGTCATTTATTCTAGATCCTCCATTTCTTCACTATTTATTTGTGATTTTTTTAAATTTATTTTTAGGGATGGAATCACATGTCTCATATTTGTTATAACATTTTTGAATTTTTTTGTAAAATTTCAAATTATCATGAATTTATTTGAAGGAAAAATGAAGAAAATTCACATCAAATACAAATCATGTTCAAAAACTCTAAGTTTTTTTAGAAAAAAAATGTATTATAATGTAGAATATTGCGATTAAAAGAAAATAATCATGTACTCCATTTTTATAAACACGGTTATAAATTCCCAACTTCAAACTTAACTAAAATGTTTTTCATAACCCATAGAGGATCAAAACATTTTTTTGCGAGAAAACATTCAAAATTATCATTATATACTATAGCAAAGAGTAAAAGAATTTGAATTTTTATGGCTGCAACTTTGGAGGCTTGTATCTCCTTCATCAAATGTTTGTTTTCAATAAAAATTTGTTGGGTTGTGTTATTCATGAAGTGCAGTTATTTTAGTAAGTGTTTTGTGTCAATCCAAGTTGTTTTGAATGTTTGGGAGCAATTTGAAGTTCAAAATCTAGACATTTTTGGATTACAGTGAATGTTGGAGGCTTAAATCTTCTTCATACAATGTCCGTTTTCAATAATTTTTTGTTGAAAATTTCATATCAATCCAAGAAGTTTTGAATGATTGAGAAGAATTTTAGAAGGAGGTTAAGCCATAGATGTATTTTCTATAATTATATTTTGGCATTTCAAATCCATTTTGCAGGCTCAATGAGTCAAGTGAAGATATTTTCTTTCACCAATGACTTTGTATGCTAGTTTTGAAGCACTTTGTAGTTTGAACTTTTTTCATTTAAGTAGGTTTAGAAATCCCATTTGACCTCCAAATGTGTTTTTAGGAAAATTTCAGCATCCATTTTCAACACTAAAACATTATAATCTTGCAATCTATGTGGCCAAATGACTCCAAATTTGATTCACGTCATCTACGACACATACACTACAAGATTGTATGGTTGAGATTTCTAAATCTTAGTGAATTTTAGACCTACAACACTTCAAAAGCAATTATGTTTTTAAACTTGAAAACGCAATGGGCCATTAGGGGGTAAGTGTTTTGCACTATAGAGTTTTGAGCTTTAAATTTATATGGTGGAGAATTGAGTTAAGAGTCTAGGGGGAATAAAATAGGATAAAACTTATTAAATCTAGAGTTTAAATTTTTTTGAAGTAGAAGTAGGTGTAAGTTAAAAGAAAAAATTTAAACTATTAATATCTCTAAGATAAAAATAAAATGCACTAATTCCTATGGAAAGATTGTTCTAGTAAGCAAAACAAACCATGCAGAACTTTTTTTAATTTTATTTTAAAAATTGTACTTAGAAATGTATCCTACAAGTAATTTTTTCAAGAAGATGATCTAATTGCTCCAAAACCAAGATTGTCCATAATTTTCTCATAACAAATTAAAGTGGAATGAATCAAAGCTTTCATGTAGACAAAAATAAAATCTACGAGAAAAATTTAAAAAATTTAAAAATTTTAAATAAATTTTTTTTTTGTTGTTGCCTCTTTTCATGTGTTTTGAGCTTAATTGGGCATAACTTCTATTCCAAGAACCAATTGAAAAAACATTTATAATCCCTTAAAGCTAATCAATTTTTTTATCTTCAAAAAGAATTTCAAAACATTAGGACAAAAATTGAGACCTACTCAAAATACATTTGTCTCGTGAACGAACAATGATCTTTTAGGGGCTAAGAACTATTTCAAAATTTCCAAGTGGAATAGAAACTATCTTTAGAATCTTCTTTGAGTTGATTTGTTCAAAAGCAAAAGAAATTCTTTTGAATGTCAAAATCAAGTTCTAGGGGGAAAAAATTCCTAGTATTGAAATACATTTGATAGTGTACCCATCTTTTGATAAACTACCCCATATATAATAATAAAAACAACTAATGTATCTTAAATTTAACTGTGAATACAACATCAATCACAAGGTTGCACACTATAAATCAGATGAAAATCATCCACTTCAATATGTATAGTGGCTTCAGTTTGAAAGGACAAGAAACGTCATTGGCGTCCTTCCAGGGTTACCCGAAACCCTAATTTCGAGCCCTAATTCCAGTTGCGAATTCAACGGCCGCCGTGGCCTCAAGCCCTCAACGGTCTTATGAGCATGTATAGTCCGGCTGCTCTCCTCTTGATCTCAAAGTCTCGTTTCCCTCAACATTGCTTTCATTGTGCTTTTGTATTATGTCTTCCTTCAATTTCGCTTCATAAACTGATCGTCAACCATCTCGTGTTGATGGATCCGTTCCCTGAAGCTACATCGCAAGTGCAGAGGCGCCTAGGAAACGCCTCTGTGCTATGCGGCCCTCGCTATGCCTGTGCTCAAGCTTTTCYACTTGGTTTTGGTACRATGGGTTGTTGACATTTTTTAGGTTGTTGTGTTKTTTTAGGTWTTGGTTATGCGAAGATGAGGAACASCAATTTATGTCTGGACTTCTAAGGTCAGCGAAGGCTGTCTGTGCCGAAGCATTGTTAAATATCCTCTGAGCKTTTTAATTTGTTTTTTGCGCATTCTTAACCAGCGCTTGAGTTGGATGAGAACCATGTCCTCTGAGGGGTTTGGTGCTCTGACAATGCTTACGGCGTTAAATAAGAGTGCTAGAACGWAACAGAGATGGATCTTACCAACCTGGGGTTTTGCTGTGGCTCCGGTGTCAAATTTTCCTACCCACAGAATTGTGAGTTTGAGTCTTGCCTTCGGTTACAGGGTTTAGTAGAAATGCTGTGATCTGGCTTGGTGACGAAGAAAAGCGGACGGGCGGACTGAAATGATGCCATGTTGAGTGTCTGTCGTTGACTATTCGTGGTCCCTGAAAGCTATTCCTTGATTTGTATCTAGAGAATTCGCAGATGATGATTGTAATCTTATCCTACACGCCGAAAGTTTATGTGTGGAGACGTAATACACCTCTGACAATCTGATGCTTAGATTGYTGAATTTTTGGGACTCATTTGCGAACAATTTCGTTCTGTTTGAGATGCCCTGGTTTCTCTGATCGCGTGATGATATATAAACGCAAAATCTTAGGACACCTTCTTACATGGCTAATGCTGTGGATGAGAGTGAATGTTATCTGACGATCTATGGATGCTTGATGAGTGAAGTCTTTCTGATGATGATCAAACAAATAACTTTCGTTCTACCTAAATGCACAATGCATTGATGAGGAGAGCTATTTGGAGACCTGAACTGAAGAAAGACGTTAAAATTGTAGTTGTCAGTTAACCTGTTGGAGTTTTGCCTTTCTATCGATGATCGAACTAATTATTTCTCTTCCTTAACAGCGGTAATCAGTGCAATTTTCACTGAATCCGTTGCACTGAACAACGGAATCAGTTTGTAACCAAATCTACCTCTACTCTAAGCAGGTTGCAAGAATTTTGTACGTGGTTTATAGTGAAGGACCTGATGAAGATATCAATGTAAGGTATCTGATATATGCTCAGAACACGGAGCAACCGGACTCAACAAGCTCGTAATCGAAAGCAGCCTTACATGTACATATTGGAGTATTGGAGATACGAGCTATAGGGAAGCGTTGAGTGCTTGAACTCAAAACGAAGTAAAGATATTTGAGAACCCCTTGTATGGGATATAAATTTCGTTATCAAATATTTATGAAATTCGAAACACAGCGTCCAAGAGAAACCGCCCACCTCTTCAAATGTACATGTAATTTGTACATGGTGCTTTAGGGTAGCCTTCGGCAATGTGCAAACAGTGCATTGGAGGTGAATGGCTTTAGAGCTCTATGCCTTTGACTTCAACATCAAGAATTCATAACTAATTTCACAAGCTCCAAACTATATGAAACGACTTGCTTTAAATGCCAATTTTACTTGTCTTTAAATATACTGAAAAAAAATTGCAAGAAGTTTTTTTATTTTTTATTTTTTATGAACAAATGGGAAAACCATTGCATTGAAACACAGTGCACCAAGTACAAAGTAACCAAGCCGAAGGCTGGACAATGAAGAGAGACGAGCAAACGGAAAAAAGAAAGAACACCAAAAACAACCAAAAACAGCCCAGAGGAAGGAGCAAAATGGAGGACCACTTTTGTTCCAGATAATGTGAGCACCGTCCCGAGTAGCAATGATCGGAGCAAAATTTCAAGAAGTTTAACCTCCTCTGAATTCAGTTTCGGCTCTGAAATGAGCTGTTTATGGACCTCCTACCTTCGAAAGCTATCTAACTATAAGTAGAGAGCTTTTTTCAATTTTGAACAACAGTCTTGATTCTAAGAGCCAACAAGAAAGAAACAAAACTATAGATTGGGGGCTATGAATCTTTAAAGAATTGAGTTCAAAATCTCAAATAGATGAATCCTCAGTCTTAGTGGTCTGTCAACTCTGTTTAGAAATGACTACAAAGAATTCAATTAGAAGAACTTAGTAATATTAACTTGTCCTAATTTGGGAATTATGTAATTGCGTGCCAACATGTTTCCAACAATGTCATCATTGTTGGAATAGCATAGGTAAAGAACAAATATTGCTCACTTGCTTCGCTTTATTCAAGTGCATTTGCCTTAATCCCAAGGCACCAAAATGTGGTGTCGACAAAACTTTGAAGTTGAAGAAAACCTAACTAAACTTTTAATTTTAGTAATTTGTGTTTTTGGTAGATGCCTATTAAGGTCTAGCTTTAGCATCAAAAACACAATCGGGAAAAAAAATAACTATGATTTTTCTACTCAAGATTTTGTGCAAGGGTACCTTGTGTAATCTTGACTTTTCCTAGTGTTGAGGGCTCTTGGAAATGAGCCTCAAATACACTAGATCTTGGAGACAAAATTGCATAAGAAATTCATTTAAGAAAAACGTAGAGTAGATTTTGAGAAGCTATAGATTGATTGGGTTTGTGCCTTATAACCTCATGTATTTTGATTGAAGAACTTTTTAGATTCACCATGCAAAAAGTGGATTGAAATGTTTTTATAGTTTTGGCATGCTCTTGGTTAAACATTGTAATCTTTCAACTCATAAGTGATATTGTTGTGTCTTCTTTTCCAATGTAATCTCTAACATGTATACTTTAAATTTGTACGATTACAATTCAAAAAAATTGATCTAGTTTATCAAAATGTTGTTATTTTGTTCAACTTGGAGCAAATTTCTAGAAGCTAAAAACAGGCATTGGGCATTTAGGGGTTAAAGAGATGTGTTGTCATAACCTTTGATTAATGAATGCATTGATGGATGATCATGAACTAATTCATGAAGAAATGTGCGTTAGTGAACAAACAAAGATTTCTTGGAAATAAATGCATTGGATGGTGGATTTATGCATGGGACTTAGACAACTCCATTTGGATGACTAGTGCACTAGAATTAGACAGCCTTTAGATAAAGATAAGTGTGTTGGAACTTGGAGTTAGATAATTTCAAATAGAAAATCAAGATTTGGATAAGATATGATTTAAAGAAGCATAACTTGGACTTTTATTTTAGCGAATGGTTTACATAAAACCAAGGATTGAAAGTTAAAGATGGAAAAAGAAGTCGTAGTTTATCTTAAGGACTAATAGTTTGTCTCCAAGATATATGATGGAGCAGGGAAGGTGAAGAGATTATCTTTGAAGATTGATCTTTTTCTACTCGTGGGTAGGTTAGTTCCTCAGGAAAATATTTTAGTTAGTAAGTATAATTTGTAGTCCTATTTAGAGTTCATTGAAGTTACAAAGTATGGGTAGTTATAACATCTGTTGAATAATGAGCAAGCATTTTCAAAACCTTGGTAGGTAGAGCAAACACGTGTACAAAGAGATAGCGCATCTCAACTTAGTATAGGATGTCATTGGTTATTTGCAGAATTGATATGGTTCACTAAATGCCAACACTGGAATGAAGATAAAAGTTTTTTTTGCTAATGTTTCACACATGTGCAGAGATTGAGAGAAACATAGGAGCAAGTTATTAAAGTTGGGAAATTAAATATCAACTAGGTTGGATATTGAATCTTGAAGTTTAGACCTCTATATATAGCAATAGGGTGATTGCAAGAAATTCTTGTCTTATTTTTTGTCCTTTTGCCCTTAAACGGGTGTTTTTTTGCTCATAACCTTTCCATTGTCGCATAAAACTTGGAATGAAGGTACATGTGGTAGTTGCAAACATTGAGTAATTTTTCCAATTTTTAAAAACTAGTTTGCTATTTTAATCTATCTCCAATTGGATGTCTACCTTGGCCATTTGGAATGGGGATTTGTCCTGTTTATGACCCAAAAATGCGAATTAGAAGCCATAAATTGGACAATTTGGAGGCCTACTAACATTGCAAAGAGTTATGATGAGTTTTTAGGAATATAGCAATATGTGAGTTGCACACATGGGGTCCAAGTGACCTTCGTTTGCACAAAGGCTACAAAGAGGGAAAAAAATTTATACATGAATTCTTTGGTGCAATGTGAGCACAATCCTCTCTAGCAAAATGGATTTTTATAAAGTAATTAATCTAAATTTTTTTTTTGAACTTTTAAAAAATGAAAAGGTTCACATACCCCTTTTTTGCTATTTTCTGCTACTAATGGTTTCTTTAGTACTCTACAACACTCTATAGTACTCCATATTCCATAGTACTAATTCGATGGTATAGATCTGCAGGCACTCAGAATCGACAACTTGCATTTATAGGCGCGCCACTCACACATAATTCTCGTAGTACTACTTACTACTGCCGGTCCTACGGTCAAAAACTGCTTTTTTGAGACAAAAATAGGAAGTGTTTCTTGCAATCACCCAATGGCAATAGTTTTGGTTGACGTAGAAAAAATTATTGAAGTCAAGACTAATAGTCCTTGCTACTTCAAATAATTTTTTAATTATAAACAATATACTTAGGCCCCAAACTTCTATTATTGCTATGTACGAGTCTGTGCTTAATGATTCAATCATGGGGCCCAGTTGATTTTCAATTGACCAATTGCAATAATTCCCTCCAATATTTCTTTCAATCCTTGTACACATGTGAAACGGTGGAGAACAGCATGACTATCTTCATCCCATCATTGATTTGTATTAATAGTGTCAATTTTGCAAATAATCAATGGCACACTATCTCTCATGCTGCAACAATGTGATTGTCCTTAGCACAATGTGTTTGTGCACGACAGATTCAACAATTGATTTGGATCTCGATTTGGATGAATTGAGAATGTATGTGGACAAATCATTGGTCCAAAACACCTTGTTTCATCATAAACATAAACATCAAACTTCATTATAACTATTTTCTTTGGAATTGTGAGTTTTAATTGTAGACAAAAGGCATAGAGCCCTCCAAAAAGCAATCCCCCAATTCCTACAAAGCATTCATATTCATTACCTTACAAAAGGAGATATTGGTAGGTGATTTTCTCCTCATTTTTTTTCTTGTTTTCTGAAGAAGTACATTTGAAGCTTTGAGATTCGAGAGAACGAAGTTGTGGGTGCAATTCTTCCAATTTCTCTTATCTTGTAGTCTCATATGAAAAAGGTGACACGGTCTCAACTTTGCTTGAATGGCAATTGTCATCAATGATCTTTCACATATTAGAGTTAATCGTAAAGTAAACCTGGTCTCAACTTTGCTTGGATGGCAATTGTCATCAATGATNGAGTTAATCGTAAAGTAAACCTGGTCTCAACTTTGCTTGGATGGCAATTGTCATCAATGATCTTTCACATATTAGAGTTAATCGTAAAGTAAACCCTAGTTTACAAAAAGGGATCAAAGGAAGTTTTAACTAAGAATAGTACAATAGACACACACAATACCAAACTCCATCAAATAAAGTTTGGTTGCTTCAAGTAATTTTGTCCTATGCTTTTCTCAAACTCCAGCTCCTCGTCCCTCATTACACACACTCTACAATTAACTCTATTGCCCCCCAAAACCTTGCCATAATGTGAACCTTCTTTATACCGACTGGCACAAAGGTTGGACAAGAATACTTTCTTTTATACTATAGATCGGTGGCCATTGTGTACACTAAATAGTGAAATTAGGTTGTCTTTGCATTGCAATTAGGTTGCCTTACTTCAAGAAAGTTACTCTACAAGCTATCAAAGTCAACAAATATTTCTACAAATACTTCCATTTGTACACATGGAGGTTCATGAGTTCCCACTACACCAATAAATAATTCTAAAGTAGTGCATTCTTGTACAGTCGCAATAAGTATTTATATAGTGTGGAATGTCGAGAAATTAGTGAGGGGCAACCTAATTTCACTATTTAGTGTAGCTCATTGGAGAGGTCTCCAAATATCRAGCTCAAGCTAGGCTCGACTCAAGCATTGAATACCGTTGCCCAACTTCTCAAAGAACAGGTGCTGGAGCTTCTGAATGGCGTGCGATGCGGCATCGCCTCGCCAGAGTTTTGAGTGTTGGATTCCACATCAAAGTGATGCTTCACTGCTGCTTGTAAAATTTGAAACAGCTCGGAAACAACCTTCCTTAACAAGCCTGGACTCACCCTTGATCTTGGATATTGGCGCGCCGTTCTTTCCACAGGAAGCTGCTCAGTTCGCAATCCGTATCTCTTTTCAACGTTCAACAGTTCCGCATCTAATAGTGGGTTTCAGAGTAGCCACTTGCACCGTTGGTTTTGGTTTTGGGTTTCGTCAATTCGTTTTTGGTAGCGGTCCTGGCGGTTTTGCATCATTGGTCACAATTTGTCATCGACAAACTCGTATTCTCCCAACATTGGCAGCTGTCCMCAACCACCTTGGAACACTTCAACGGTGACAACTCCTCATTATTTTTTACAATTGGAGACTTATCTTCAGGTTCATCTTCCTCTAACCAAAAAAATGAGAGAAGATGAGATTTCGAAGTACCTACCGCGGTTGCCCTGACTTCCCACTCTAACGCCGGAAACACTGAACATTGAGTATTAAACCTCCTAAACTACTGAAATCAGTAAAGTGAATCCCATTGATGTGAGCTCAGACATTGGAGTAATCCGCTTAAGTGTCTGCACCATAGATGAGCTCTAACTAAACGCTAAATCTCCCTGGGATTGCCCACAATTTCCTGTGCAAATCACACAAACCTTTGATACTGTGAGTTCTCAAACAAATCTTTCATGATTTGCAAGCGATCCGCACAAGTGTCTGACAAAGTTGAGCTGTAATTAAGCGCTAAATCTCCCTCAGATTGCCCACGAATTCCTGCGCAAATCACAAACCTTTGGTACTCCTTTGCGTCCTCAACCAAATCTTTCACGATTCGCAAGGGACGGCGTATCCTCCGCCGCTCTCTCCGCCTCCCTCCACATTCCCTCCCTCTCCATCTCCATCACCAGTCCTTTCTTCTCCGCTTGCCACCACATCGCCGGAATGCAGAACCTGTCCTGCAACACGTCGCTATACTTGTTCACCAACGCGAAATCCCTTCCCGTTACMAGCTCGAACCCCTTCTCCTTGGGTCCTTGGTACCCGTCCACCAGATGCAAGTAGCACTCCAGGCTGTGCCAGTCCAAGGGATCCTTCAAAGAGGCTTTCAAGTAGGGGGAGAGCTTGTGGTTCACTTGAAGCTCCAGGCCTACGTGCTTGGAGGTGTCCGAGGAGCCCCAGAGAGGATAGAAATTGGCGATGCTCTTCGGCACCACGTCGTGCACATTCACCACTCGCAAGACCTTCAGATGCAGGTCCTCAACTCGTCTCCGAAAGGAGCTGTCGCCCACATGTGGAGCGCCGAAGGTGATGGTCGTCACGGGGATGGAGCCTTGTTTGGTGAGACCGCGCTCGGCGATCTCGTAAGCCGTGAGAACTGCGAGAGCGCCGCCCAGGTTGTGGCCTGTGAGGGTGATGCTCAGATTTTCCCCCTTRTAGAGAGTTAGTAATCTTCGGAGCTCTGCGATCACCTGCAATTCGAAAGGCAATAAACCAGAGTCAGGATGTTTTYAGGCATRGTTTAGGGTTTAGGCTTTTCCAATGAATTCATGATTGGCCGACCACAACATTCAACATTCACTAAGAGAAGAAACAATGGCATCCTTTTGGTCAATCACTATAAATAAGACCCTTGTTCATCACATAAAAGACCAAGCTGGGTCCCCAAACAAGTGCGGTTGAATGTTTTGACTAGCTACTTACACAATTCGTCAACAGCCTAACATACTTCAACATGCAATCAGCAAGGTCTGGGACGCACTAAACGCAAACCTCTTCATTATGACATTCTCAAAAATGACAACTTAAAATACCCAGAACACTTGCCACAGTATCATTTGTARTCAAACGATCATAGACAGCAACCCACTTGTTAACACAAACGAACATTGTCACACAAGCAAACCTATTGGCCACACCTGTCAATGGTTGTAGCACATTTGTCAAAGAATCACACTATTTGGCTGGTATTGTGACCAATCCATCACCCAGGCAGTCAGATTACTTGAGGAATTCCGAGTGTTAAGTTGAAAACCCAGACGGAAAAGATTGAAGAGAGTTTGAATGCACGAAAAAAAGGTAAACCCTAATCGCGAGATGTGGGAAAGAGTTCCATCAACTGACCTGCTCCGAAGCACTCATCCGGTTGAACTGCGACCCTGGCCGTTTGTAAGTAAACAAGCTCCAGAAACCTTTCTCCACTTTCGGCCGAATCGCCACTTCTGTCCCCTTCGCATTCTGTTCCACCCTAATCGGCGTCATCTGAGTTTGCGCATCGACCAGCCACTCAATCGTCCTCACAGCTCCTCTCCACGCCACCACAATATCTCTTCTCCCCAGCCTCTCGATCTCCACTGGATCGTTCGCCACGGCCACATACCCGATCCAATTCGAATCCCGATCCCAAGGCTGCGAGGCGAGAGATGACAGCAGCACCCCAGGCAGCGGATGCTCACTCGTGGCATACAAGTAGCGCGTCACCCGGTACCCGCATCCCTCCTTGTGAAGCTTCTGGAGTATCGTTTGTTTGGGGTGTCGTGCGCTTCCTGCATATCTCGAATGGGCGCTCCCTTCGAAGTTGTCGTACGCGAGCTGCGCGAAGTCGCCGTAGCGGAGAATCTCTTGTCTGAGGTCGAGGTCCAAGGGGTCCATCAGTCCGTGCCAGTAATTCGCCCCTTGAATCTCTCGCCATTTGGTTGAGAGGGGGTCTGGTGGCGTGTCTTCGGAGGATTCCAATTGACCTGATACCTCGAGAGGGGAAGCGTTGTCGTCGAGGTCGTTCGAGCTGCTGAACTTGGAGCTTGTRAACAAATTCAAACTCGTGAAGTGGAGACTCTTGCTTGTACTTGTACTTGTTGGGGAAGCAACTTCTACCTGGTCCTTCCCTTTCTTCCGTTCTTTCTTTGAAAGAGGTGGCTTCCCCTCATCAATTTTCGTAACCCCTAATGTCTCGGTTTTCTGAAACCCTAGTGTGTCGGTTATTGGTGGATTGACTGACGGAGTTGCAGCCTTGCTAGTGATTAACGATGAGGACCTCGAAGTGCTGGGTTTTACGGAAGTGCCTCGGAATTTGGACCAAAAGTCTCCGAGCTTCCAGTTAAAGTTTCCGGAGGTGGATTTTCTGAGAACGGTCTCTCCCTTGGAGGAAACCTCCCGTCGCATACTCGGRTAATCCGAGAGGTCGACTGGAGCGGAAGCATTCGAGAACAAGGAATTGTGACGCCGGTGGGTTTTAGGAGCAGCTTTCGTCACGACGACGGGCTCGTCATCATCCTCATCGTGAACGTTAAAGAGGCTTGTGTACTCTGGACTAGCTTCCGACATAACTTTCCCACTGGACGGCGTCACTGCTGCCTTCGCATGCACCATGTCGAAAGAATCTCACTCGAACGAAGCCTTGCTCCTGTGCACGAGCTTCCGATCTTACAAATAAAGCAGAGAGGAAGTCCCCAGGTCAATCTACTACTAATTTCGCAGCGTGAAAGRCAAAGCAATTCTGCGGCTCAAAACTGCAACACCAGGGTCACACAAACATGTGAGCCAAACCAGCAGACAGTGAAAACCCGTTGAATAGCACTCTTCCTAAATGAGGTACAAGAAACTGTGCACACAGGAAGATATACTAACTGATGCCTTAACATCATCCCTCAAGTAGCTTCTAATAAGCGCCCACAACGAGCTGCGAGTTTACAGGCATTTGTAAAAACCAAATACAACAAATAAAAGTACTCACCTGTTAAAACGGCAGTTGGGATCCACTTGGCTAGGTGCTCACTACACACACATCCTACAACAAGAAGCTCTGGGTGCTTCCCAAAGAAACGTCTTCTAAAGACTTGATTCTCCGCCACAGTAAGCTCCGAAGCTATTTAACCCAAGCGCAATCCCAGAATAGCCGAGTTACTTCGACCAGAAGTATGAGGAAAACCGTGTGTTCTTGCAGACAGAGACTAGACTACTACAGTGGACCAAGAATGAGGAACTGCCTGCATAAAAATAATGCTGGGGGGTAATGAAAGCCACCTCGTGACACTGGACTGGAAGCCGGCAGCAAGCCCATTGCGGCGCTGACGACACAAATACGCAGTTTGATGCCMCTTGAGGAACTGCGAGGCAAGTGCTGGGACGCACGCACTGTCTGCATTACATTGGCTTGCTTCCCAAAGACGCAAGCTAGCTAGCGTTTGCGTGCGGATGTTTTTTTTCTTCTTGCAATTGGATATGATGTTGGTCAAGAGAAGGATGTTGCCGCGATGCTTTTGAAACTCAGTCTCTTGGATCTGCCTGTTCCAGAAACTGCGGCATGATTGCAACTTACGTTACTCTCACCCGGCCGCTTTTGCAAATGAATTCCTCCTTTTGAATTGCATCCAAGAGGAAAAGAAAAAACACTGATTCGGGAACTGGTTGCGCAAATAAGGAGTGTTGAGTATCTTTTGACTATTTCACTCGGAGACAGGAAAACCGGCAGGGGCCGCCGCTCGCGCGTGCGTGCGTCTGATTGGTTGATTGCCTGGGGATGAAATCCAACCGTCTGTTCACACTGATCTGAGTCCCAATCGGTCGGCAATCTGATTTTATCGTATTATTGAATAATTGATATGTTCTGGAAGGTAGTGCTAAGAATAGAATGGAGGACGTTAAATCCTCCATTCGAAGTGGGCCCAGCTAGCTGGAATTACCCTGGGTAAAAAGGCTGAATTTTTATATTTTCCACATAAATTTTTTTTTTCAAATTCTGGATTCATATTTGCAATCAGAGACCCCAAATTAGCTAAGAGAGATCTAAACCATACCCTAGACACGGCTCAAAATAGGGGGCTTTTTTTTACTTTTACCTCCGGTGAATCCTTCTAGGCCCACTTCGAATGGAGGATTTAACGTCCTGCGAATAGAATATTTTTGTTCATAGTTAAGGTAGGAGGTCCATGAATGGCCCATCTAAGGGTTGAAGCTGAATTTTGGCAAGGTGTAACTGCTTGAAATAATTTTCAGCAAATTTTCCTTGAAAGACAAGTGGAATTGGCATCTAACCCAAGTCGTTTTATATTTTTTGGAGCTTTGTGGAATTAGTTATGAATTTTTGAAGTTGCAGAAAAGTGCATTTCAATGGGCATCAAAATGGACCACCTCCTCAAATGTACACTTCTTGTACATTGAAATGTGCAAAATGTACCTACAAAGCATGTTCCATTTTAGAACGCGCTCCATTTCAGGACCTCCTACCTTATTGACAAATGCAAAGAGCATGTGATTATTGCGTCTAATTGTACTTTGACATAAACTTCAATAATTTTGAAAGCAACTTACCTATCTAACATGTTAATTTATAGTTTGTCAATATTGAAATTTCTCAACTTGATTGAAATACTTCAATTTAGGTGAAAAACAATAAGACTTCAAAATTATCACATCCTACCTTGCTTGGTGCAAACCTACTTTTGTAGAACTTTGAAGCCTTTTTTCAATGATAATTTTTCTAATTTCTAGATACAAACCTTGAACTCATTCTAATATCTTTTGTGAAGATATTTTTTTAGCTTCTACAAAGTTTCCACAATTTTTTACTCTCCATAATTTTCCCTCAAAAGGTCTTTTAGATAATTCAAGATTATTATGCTTGAACTCATTCAAATATCTTTTGTGAATATGTTTTTTTAGCTTCTACAAAGTTCCCTTAATTTTTCACTATCCATCATTTTCCTTCAAAAGGTCTTCTAGATAATTCAAGATTATTATGCTTGTTTTTGCATTTACCTTTTTTTCCCCTACTTGTATTTGTATTAGCTTCAAAGAAAAATCCATATTTTTGGTGAAAAAGTAGATAATTTGAAATTATAATCTCTAATAGTGACAGATTAAACAACTACATATTGTTCTTATTGTTTATATGACTTCAAATTCTAATGACCTTATAATTCATAAATTAACAGTTTACTCCATACTATTTGCATTTTGAATGTATAAAATAATAAATTATAGATATTTGAAGTTTGACCTCTAATTGCAACTGAAACTTAATTATTCTTTGTTGTTCACATGGTGTGCAATAGTTTTATAGCAAAATATTATCAAAGATTCTAAACAATTATTTTTTCATTAACCTTTAAAAGGACATTGCAAGCCCAAGTGGCATTTTGATAGCCAATATAGATTATTCACATAGTTCTTGATTTTAAATGGAGTAAAGCTCAACTAAGAGAATGAAAATCCAACCATCTATTTTTAATTCTATCCTAAATTTTTTCAAAGTTATTAAAATTGTAACTTTTGTGAAACTAAGTTACATAGATTGCATCTTGAAAGCTCAAATTACACCACTTTTGAACTTTTTCTATCAAATTTTTTTTGGTGAAAGTCCAAGGAGTACAAAACTTACACCATTGAGATTTTAAAAGGTTTTAAAGACTGAATATGATTTAAATGATTGTTGAAATTGGCAACTAAGGTAAAACAGTCCATTCCGGATCAAATAGGGGGTTTGCCCTCATGCCATTGCTGAAATTTTCTAACTTTTTTTCCACAAAAAGGCTAGTGATAGAAATGGCAAGAGAAATTGAAATTATATTTAAAATGTAAATTTGTTAATAATATTTGAAGTGTCCAGCCCATCATGGCCTAAAAGAGCCTGTAGACTATCCCAAAACCAACCAAAATTGTATCCATAACGCTCATCTCACTCACCTATTGCAGTCACAATATTTTCTAACATGAAAGACTTGAAAAAGTCACTTCCAATAATGAATTAAAACTAAAATCCTGAAAGTTCCTATTGTGGTCACTAATCACTCCATTCCAATTAGCTAAAACATTGATTGTGGCCCAAATGAAATTCACTAAAAGAAAACCATAATGGGATTGGAAACCCCCAGTAGTGAAGTCATTCCAAGGGGTCCACAATGGGTAAAAAGTCAGGAATAGACTGTTTTACCTTATGAGAAGCTAAAACTTGGAATGATACATCTTAGGAAAGTGATGGGAAGTGACAACTACATGTTTAAGGTAAACTACCCCATCATGGACCAAATGGAAGCAAGCCCATTGTAGACAAAATTGTAATAGTGGTGCACATTTAAAAACTTGAATGTACACCACCATTACAATTTTGCCCACAATGGGCTTGCTCTCATTCAGTTCATAATGTATAAGCTTACCTCAATTTTTATGTATCCTCACAAGTGTTTGCATATGTATCTAAATGGCTAAATTCTTTTTTAAATTCTTCTAGGACATGAATGATATAAATAGATTTTGAAAAATTACATAATATACTAAATGAAAGAAAAAACTATATCCTACATAACATTATGTACACAAACCTATACCTATATAATCATTAGAAAAAATATGAGCCCTACATAAGGTTGTCAAAACGAATTAGCCATAGGGCTTGTGACATTACAAATAAATAAAAAATTATTTTGTTTTATTTTATTTTATTTAAAACAAATTAAGTTTTTTCTATTGCAAATTTGACGTGGCACTAGCAGTGGCACGGCGTATTAAAAATAAAGTAAAATTTTATATTAGCACCACGGCCTTATTGAACTTGCACCCCTTTACAAGGCTGATATTTTTTCTAATGATTATGTATTCAAACATGTATAGTATTCCATAATTGGAATTAATTTACATTTTATTATTAATTCAAATATCAAAGATGAATCTATAATCACTTATGCCATACCATTTAAGTTGATTTAATTGTTTCTAGGACCAATGAATACAGGACATGTCTCATTTCACCATGATTCCATTTTTATTGAAGATTGATTTTTGTATCAATTAAGGTTTTAGTTCATTTTTATTTTATAATGTATAGATATTTAAAATTCTTCTTATAGATTATTCTATAGTGTAAGAACTACATTTTTTTCAATTCAAAAACTAACTTTTCTATAGTTCAAAAAAAAGATTAGTAAAGTATGAACTCCTATAAAAAGAATAATGATATTAAAAAGTTAGGAAATATTGCGTAGTGATAAATTCTACATTTTAGGCTCGTAGAAACAAATATCTCATGGAAACAACTACAATTCAATGCAAAATCAACTCAAAAAGGCATTATAAATATTTTGATTTCCAATGTTACTAATAAATATTAGTTAATACAACATTAAGCCGAACAATAGATCAAATATAATCTTTCAGACATCGCCTTCAACTTTTATTTAAATGTCATCACCACATTATTCGTCTAATTTTATTCCATTAAAAAACACATCTTCACCTTTTTAGAAACTTGATCGTACTCAAAATTACGTGTCAAAGTACTTTAAGGGTAAAATAATGCACCTTCAGGAATAATCGTTCGTCAACTGTGCAGGCCTTCGTCCACTGTCGTTCGTCGTCCACATCTCGTCGTCTCTCTCTAGTCTCTACCATCAAGCTTGCGCTCGTCARGGTGATTGATTGCAGAGTTGTCTGCGACACGATCGCCGCTTATACAAAGTTTTCCTCAGATCTGGTGCATTCTTTGYTGTTCTGCGTTGGTGCCAAACTCTTCGGCCTCACCTGTGTCGATCGATCCTACAACATGGATGTAAGCGTTTCGGTGCATTTTGGTGCATTTTGTTCAAGTTTCCGTTTTCCGACGCTTCTTGGCTTCAATTCTAGGTTATCCATTTTCAAGAAACGGAAGGTGTCCAAGTAGCTTCGGTCTTGTTTTTCAACCGTTCTACATTTGGAGTTCTGTTCAAGTCTGTTTAGTGAACTTCTGCGAGGTTTCCSCATTAGGTTCGGGTAATATGTGTTYGGAAGATCGTGTCTTGCTCAGACCTAGACGATCTTGTTTGACGTTCTGGATATGGTTGATTGCCTAGGGCAACTGAAAATGAGGTATTCCTGTTTCATATGACGGGCATTCCGTCTGGTAATCGCGCATTTTAAAGAAGCGGAAGATTTCAAGTAGATGAATGCATGCTTTTGAATGTCCATACCGGCGTTTGGAAGATCGTGTCGTGCTCTGACCTAGACGAACATTTTGACGTTCGGGATATGGTTGCTTGATTAACGCGACTGAGAATAAGTAATTTCTGTTGCACGGGCATTGTGTCCTCTAATTGCTTCAAGGTCGGATTCTGAAGAATCGGATGACTTTATAAGAAACGTTAGTTTTAAAATACATGAAGTCTTTTTTTGTTTGGTTCACATTTGTAGTTGCTGTTCTTTGTCTGTTCAAGTCCGTTCAGCGAATTTTTGTTAAGTTTTCTCCATTAGGTTTGATCAATTTTTGTGGAAGGTCGTAACGTGCTCAGACGTAGAAAATCGTCTTTTGATGTCCTGGATATGGTCTGCTTGCCTAAAGTGGCCGAAAATAAGTCATTTCGTGTGCATGTCACGGGCGTTACGTCTTTTAATCGAGCGTAGGTTGCATTTTAAAGAAGCGGAAGATTTTCAAGTACATTATTTGCATTGATTGTTCACACCTGCAGTTGCGGTTTTCCTTGTAGGCCTCTACTCCGTTGGTGAAGAATGTCATACTTCTAGATGCTGAGGGGAAGCGCGTGGCTGTCAAATACTTTTCAGACGACTGGCCCAGCCTTTCCGCTAAACTAGCCTTCGAGAAATCTATTTTCACCAAAACGCAGCGAACAAGCGCTCGTACAGAAGGTATTTGCTGACATTTTCTGCTGTGGGTACAGAAGGTGTGCTACTGTAGCTTCTTATTTTATCCGGAGCCTAGATTTTCCGTTTCCTSCATAATCTTCTGAAATGAGACTTACTTTAATTGTGGGCCCTTTACTATGATCTTTGTATCTCCAATATGCATTTGGAAAATGACCTGCAACCCCACTCTTCTGAGACTTTGATATCTTTCATTTCAGCTGAAATTGGACTGTTCGATGGTTATATTGTCGTGTACAAGTTCGTCTCTGATCTCCATTTCTACGTAACCGGAGGTGAAGACGAGAACGAACTTATTTTGGCAACAGTTTTACAAGGATTTTTCGATGCAGTTTCTCTGCTTCTCAGGTTACACGGCCTTTCAGTGCAACATTCATTTTCTCCTTGTGTTTAATGTCGTTATTTTCCCTCTTTGGAAGAGGATTTTCTGGGTTCTCTTCTGCCATAGGCATTGCTTGGAAGCATCTTGACGGATCTTCAATGYATAGTTTATTGGTTAGGCTTTTTTGGTTTTGACAATTGTGTCGTTCCGCTGTTGTARTAGCAATCGGCTTTATGCAGAGAATCTGAAACTCACGTGAATGTCATGCCGCAGGAACAACGTCGAGAAGAAAAGTATATTGGAAAATTTGGATCTTGTTCTTCTTTGCCTTGATGAGATTGTGGATGGCGGGTAAATTTTATTYTACATATTTCGTCGAACCATCTTGACCTGATTATATTTTCGAAGGCTGAAGCATTGCTCAATTTTAGTTTAGAATACTGGTACTAGATGACAATATTTTTTGGTAATGTTTGTGCATATTTTGAGCTCATTTTGGTGGGACTCTAATCATTTATAACTAGAGTGCTTTGTGAGTTGCACATTTGTACCCTTGCCGGCTTTTGAAGGTAGCTGACAGTGGTCCTTTAATGGTCTCGTCCGCACAGAATCATATTGGAGACAGATGCTGATGTTATTGCTGGCAGAGTAGCGATGCGAGGTGCTGATGCCGATGTACCCCTTTCTGAGCAGGTACAGTTTCTGGACTTTCATGTTAGGGCTCCTTTTTCACTTCCTGCTTATTTGCAGGAAGTCACGGCTTTTGTGAGACGTTTGACGTGTGCGGTAATGAATTTGAGAGTTAGTTGTGTTTGACTCCAGCAACCACCCTCGACGTGCTCTTTTGAGCGACAAAATAAACAATATCCATGACTTGTCTGCAAACATTATAGTAGCATCTTGGTCTTATAGCAAATCTGTATAATCAGTTTATTAAGCTTGTTCCCTTCCGCAGGAGCGTTTAGTTAATTCGGTTTCAAGTGTTCCCTAGTCTTTACTGTGTTCCATTCTTGTTTTATGCAGACAATTTCTCAGGCACTTGCAACAGCCAGGGAGCATTTGGCAAGGTCGCTGCTCAAGTAGTGGATGCAATATCACGGTGAGATTGAAGGCAATTGACATTATAGAGTTCTTGACTTAGTCTTTAAATTTTCGAGCACCGGTAGCGAGGCATCCAGCTGTAGGGAGTGGAGGTTGTGTCCACTCGATTGAGATTAAAGTTACCAAATACGTATAACACTCACTAACTKTTTTTACTAACTAATAGTGTRTTCGATGGTGGCAGGCTKCTGGCTGCCTGCTGAAGGACGACTTCGTCAGTTAAGCAATAACCGCCAACACCACGAAGCCGCCTCATTCTGTGGCTCTTTTCATGAGCATTTCAATCAATCAAATAAGTGCTTTGATTGATTTTGATTTTTTTTAGAGACATTGGTARCTATGAAAATTAGTGCTCGCATGAGCATATACTCTGTTGTTTTGTTTCCTCACGGAGCTCCTACTTAATTTCGATCACTCTATCTTCCTTCGAAAGTCCAGAGTGTGACTATTTCTTGCCATTTATTTCACATTGGAAGCAATTGCAGATACCATCTGTTCCAAAATTTTCCTGCTATTCTGGTCTCTATCTGCCTCAATAGGTGATTGTTTGTGACCCGACCAAAAGTAAAGCTCGTTTGACTGCATTATATATGCCAGCAATTTGTAGCAGGAAGCTCTATTCTCATTGAAAGCGCTGAACGAGTTCAGCGCTACCATTGTTTACTTGGTTGCGACTTGGTGCGTACCCTAATATATTTTCTTCCGGGTTGGGATTTTCTTGGATTCTCAATTGCCTACCGATCCATGACCGATTGTCCGCTTWTTGAGATGGGATTGACAAAACTATCTCGCAACAATTTTGTTTCTTTCTCTCGTATTGATCTTGGTTTGTTTCTACTTTGACAGCTGTGATCGGTGACCTCTCGTTTTTCCCCAGAGTGTCTTCAGATTAGTTTTCTGTTACGTACAGTCTACTGAATTCCTTTGAAATTTTCTTTCCTTGCAACCCATCACAGAGGAATTACCCTCTTCTGGGACGCAAGTATTCATACGCTTATGATTTGGTTTCTTTCCATGTTCCACTTCTGACATGAGGTGCCTGTATGTTATTCTATTTGCATCTACTTGCTCGTATGACGACCCGGCTGTGCAGAAGCCATGAAACTTTAGGTCATAATGTTTTTCAATCGACAGAGGCGTCGGCTCAAGCTATGTATACTGTTCTTTTCATGGCAGCGCAAGTGTGCTAATGTCTGAAAGTTGTAAAAGGTGTATGTGGTACCTTGATCGTGGTGGCCCTCATTTTTTAGTGAGGGCAGCAGGAAGACTTCAGAGTGAAAATTTCACTCGAGAGTCTTTCAGGCACAAATGTGTTCCAGTTGTATCACATGACGGCTTCAGACTGGGACTGCTCGACTCTGCACGATACCAGCTGGCTTTGTAAAGAGCCAAGATTGGAGTGGTCGAAACATTACCAAATACTGAAGCCAGAACGAGAATCCACTCTGTAAGTCTCTTTAACTGCCAGTCTATTCTAGAATGAATTTTGTTTGCAGGGCATAGAATGCCTGTTCTGAAATCCGAAATAATAGAAGTGCATTTAAGCCTAAGTTAGAATRATCGAGTTCGTCATTCATCGGCCACATCATCCTGGCAGACTGCCCAGAAGTTGTGCGTCAAATTGCAAGGTCAAWTTCTGAGCTTGTATGCCAACTATTTCTAGTTCAAGCACTTAGGGGTTATAGCTATTACTTGTGTCAATTTCATAATTCTGAACGGTATTCTTTTGTACAKTGTAACGGAGTTTGTATGCGTCTTCAGTTGAATGTCAAGGATGAACCGGCAACGGCCCATGAAGCTACTTGAGCACGGAGTCACCCGCTTGATACTTCTMGGGTTGTTCCTGAATGCCCTACATGGTGTTCTATGTAAAGGTAACTCGCAACACTCCTCTGTCAATCATTTCTCGGGTTTCTTGTTTCAGTTTTGGTTTTGCTATGGTAGGCCTCGATGCCGATCATTTGCTTAAAAGCTTGTGTAGGATTTTCACTTGTAGCGAGAACTATTGCACTTACGCACTTTGCATAATCTGGGTTTTAGGATTTTTGCCCAAGGTGATTAGCACTAAACTTGGTACAAGCAAGGGAGGGACTCTGCTTAGAGTTCAAGTGATTGGYAATGGGCTTGATGATTTTAGACCGCACTATTTGAGGGTCAACAATTGGCATCCTGTGAAGGCGACCAACCAAAGTGTTGTCAGGAATGGAGCCATTGAAGATGAGTTTGTTATGCCCTCTTTCCCATCTAACAGCAAAGGTATTGTTCGACTATCGTACTCTCTGGATGGTGTTCGCTACATCAAAGCTGGTGAATTTATCTACTACGGTAAGCTCTCGTACAAAGTMTCATATTTAATAAGTACTTAATGATTCATGTATTTGAAAATGATGAATGACATGATGCAAATCTTCAATGCTCTAAACGTTTCCAGAATCTTACAGGCAGAGCGCCATTTGCATCATATTCTCAAAGCATCTWCATCAGGGTTGACTAAATTCCTAACTAGGGAAGGATAGAAGTATAATCGACTTCAATTTGAGAGCACATACTACGTATCTGACTTTGATTCTTGAAAATTTACAGATGGAGAAGAATTGGCAACCACTGCGTTGCATCCAACTGATATTGAAGGTGTTTGGGACCTCCAAAATTCAATATTTCCTTGTTCAAACACACATGAGCTATTGTCCATGTCCTTCACACCTACTTGTAGGGATGAAGACGGCGTTATCACCGAGGCTCGCTATCCAATTGTATACGAGTATGCTCGGCAACCTAATGCCAAGTTGAGCATACACTGTCCTATTGAATCTCCGAGACGTATTACACATATTTCTCTCAATGGCCAGGACTATGTGGCTGTGGCAGGTACAGTGACCCTCTAGCCTGCAGCAGCAAAATACGCCTTGCTAAAGAGACTGACCTAATCATCTGTCCGCATTGTGAATTTCATGTGGAGTTACTCGAACGGAAACTTTTGCAACATGCAGTAATTTGGATTGCYTTGTGGTAAATTATGTGCAGATCCATTTGATGAGCATCGACGATTGGTGGATTATRTACTTTTGGATCAGATGGCAAATCCACCAGCACCAAGCCCAGGATCGAAATCATCAACAAGTCCACCTCTTCAAGGATCGGCACCCAATCTGCCTCCGCCCAGCACGACAATGAATTCACCTCCATCTAGCACGGTGGCGRCAACATTGCCAGCAAGCTCGGTAATACCTTGAACCGTGAATCTTACTCTAAAATAAGTATGGTAACATCTTTTCTGATTGAGCTCTTTGATTAAGATTTTTGCTTTCAATTTTCAAGCTTTCTTACTAGGGCACTCTGCATTGTTGGAGGGGTCGATATGTGATATCATTCGTTTCACCTTTAGCTTATTGCATTTGAGACGTTGACATGCATGAAATTGATTGATACTGCTTCCACTTCTAAACTCCACCATCACTTCTCATTATTTCTAACATTCAGAGACTTACAAGGATCTATGTGTTTTCTTAGTTACCAAAAGCTGGCCGTCAATTGGGTTCAAATATGCCGGTTTGCACTAGCACKGACACAGGAATGGGTTTATCCATACTAGTGATGTTCCCTACGCCTACAGCCATGGGTCCTATCAAAGTGACGACGGATGTCGCTGGGTCCTTTACAGGAGTTGGAGGACCAATGACATATCTAGTTAGCGTTCTTGTTGGCTCTCCGGGGTCATACAAGCTCACATCAATCGTTCCATCTTGTGCTGGTAATCATTTCTTACGCCGTCTTTGGGATCTATAAATGCTTTCCSTTGTCTATTGTACCGCACCATCCTCTGGAATTGAATTTTTTTATTGCTACCGTTCCCTTTGCTGCAGGTATCACGCCTCCGCTATCATTCAATGTTTCAGGGCCSGCTTCTCCTCAATACAGCTACGTAAGCTCCACGTTCGCTACTGCTGGGTACGTACCAGGCACATCGGTAAGCTTTAACATCACAGTTGTGGATGGGCAAGGCATCGTTCCCACAGGCTTTTTCGGTGGTGGAGGGGGACCCTTTTCATTCAAAGTCACTCTGTTGCAGTCAACCATCATTGGAGGAAATAATGCAACATTTCCTGTTCCTTTCACAACCACGCAGCTGGGGAATGGARTCTGGCAAGTCACGTGTATACCTTCAAGGTTTCTTCCAACAACAGGTACACTCTTAACGGTGGGATGAGTAGTCTTCTCTATTTCATTCAATTCCCATCCTCCTTGCTTTTCTTGCCCGCCTCCTTTGACGTATCTCAATCCTCAATATGACCGAGCAGCAACTGTTTTGATTGGATTTTAATATTTCATGGTGACAGGGTCCGTAACACTCAATGGACTTCCCATAGTGAACAGCCAGTTCAACTTCTCCCTGCAAACTCTGAGTGCTAGTGATGCAGCAACAAAGTTCAGTGTGTTTCCCAACAGCTCTGTGCCCACAGGCCCGCAGTCTTTGACCATCAATACGGTTGGCTCTCCACAGTATGGACTCATTCATCAGATTGCGGCACAGGTAATCTGCTACAATCAAATATGACTGCATTCTATTCCTTTCAGAAGGAAAATTTATCTTGACTTTAATAGTCTGCCTGTCTAACGTAGGTTACCGATCCATCAGGCGCCAGCATTGTCACGGGTACCTGCGAGATGAGCCGAACAACTGCGGGTTGTTCCTTCCCAATGCTGCTCCAGAAGACAGGCACATACAAATTGAACGTGACAATCGACTCGGGCACTCCGATCAGCCAGGTTTCGCAATTCAATGTAATACCTGGCATGGCCCTCGGTAGCATGTCGTCCTTGAGGTTGGATGGTATTGTATCAAATAGTACTCAGAAAACAGCCGGCGATTCCATTCTGGCACATTTGAACCTCCTTGATGCTTATGGGAATGCAGCGGCCACGACATTCAACTATGGTGGATGGAATGAAACTGTAAAGGTGGTGCTCACCTGTTCGAAAGGGTCATCGGTTACCATGTCTTTGATTCCAGGCTTGGGCTCAACTAATGGAACTGTGCAAGTTACACAAGCTGGGTACTATGTTGCTTCTGCTTACATTGGATCTACTGGAAATTCGCTACAAGGATCTGGAGTCTATGGGTTTTATGTAAATCCCAACATGGGAAATGCCTCATGTATAATTCCTATGATATCTTGCTGTAGATATTCCYATTATAATGTAGTTTGATGTTATATGCCTTTATTCTAGTCCAATTTCATTGCTACTGGGAATCATATCCTGTTCCAGTCAAGGAATCCATCCAACGTCACTGGAACGAGTAACAGTTAGGATCGTCATTTGACCTTCCTAACTCATCTGTTATTGTTCACTAATGATCAATTCTATCCAGTTTGGGTGTACTCTCTGGCTGAAACATGACATTTAGTGCCCTTTTTTTCTCAATGAATTGACATTATTTGAGTATAGTTATATCTTTGCGTTCAGGTTTGGAACGGAGATTCTAATTATTTAGTGATGTTGCATCTTTCAAGCAGGTTGGAAAGCTAATATCATGGTTGGAGAAATGATTGCTGGGGTCAATACACCAGTCGTGCTTGCCATCAAGGATTGCTTTGGAAACGTTATCGATGGTTCAAGTTTGAGGGGTGTTTCTCCTTTGACTATCAATATGGGAAATATGAACTACTCGCTTCAATCTGTGGGTCGAATCTTCCAACTTATGCCAGGTCTTAATCAAACAGTTGCACGATCAGGGATTATTATCACCGCTAACTACGGCTCTGTTCAATTGGCCTCCTACAATGCCACTTGTTTACCAGGTAAATACTTCATCAATTGAARCCTTGTACAGTATGGATGACAAACAAAGGCATGTGCTCCTAAAAGTGACACCCTCCTAATTGTGCCACCTAAAATCCAAGATTTCAAKTGTGCCTGCCTTAATAGGGTTCACCAATTCATGTAGGGTGTCTTTGATGAACTGTATAATTGATCCAAGTGTCACTTGCTCGACTCTTTTGACCAAAGTCGATTTTTGGTCTCCAAGTGGAGTTACATTGCCTCTATCAACTTTGACAGTTGTATCTTCAGTGGTACCAACTCGAATAATGTATTATCCACAATGCAATGGAGCTCCTCCAACACCAACAACATGTCCACAATATTATAAGCTTGTTGCTGGACAAATTGCAACTTTTAATTTATCATCTAATAATGAACCAATTGGAAGTCCAGCAACTAGTATGAGTATTGGAGGAAATATGCCAACAATAACTATGATTGGTGGGCGGGTTGTAAGTTTAATTGACTTAACTGATGGAACCTATACATTAATGTATCAAGCAATTTCAACAATAGCTTCAATAAATATAAACAATGGTGTGCCAAATACAATACCAYTCACARTTATTCCAGCAGTAACAAGTTCTCTAAGGTCATATTTCCGACTTGGAGCATCATTACTAAATAAATATGATGCTGGAAGTACCTTGACTGGAATTTTTGATGCAAGTGATGCAATGGGCAATCAACAAGATTATACAATCTATTCTCCTTCTGACGATGTTTTTAAATTAGTAGCAGTAAACAAATATACAAGAGATATAATAAGGAGTATTGTCAAATTTGTACCAACAAATAGTGGAATATTTCAAGMAACATTACATGTGGTTTGGGCAGGAACATATACTTTATTAGCAACCTTAAATGATGTTCCAATTGCTTTAGTTGAACCTGATAATAAGCCTATTGGAATGAACACTTCTTTTGTAGTTTCTCCAGGTCCACCTGATATCTTATCAATGGTGTACCCTCCTAATTCTATGCAAATTACAGCTAGAGCTGGTGAATTAGGAAACATCTTAGTTTATTCAATAAGCGATGCATTTGGAAATGTTATTCCTCAAAGTGCTCTCTTGTGTGCATCAAAAGTAATAGATGCTCAAGGATATAATTCTATGATGGGATGCAATGTTGCTGATGACCACATAACATTTACTTATTCAAACATCACCAAAGTTGGAAATTACACGTTTTTGTATTCTATTATAGCTCCTAGAGGGCAAGTTAATTTATCAAATCCTTTATTCATTGCACCAATGGACCCGTGGCCTRCAGCTTGTACAATATCAACAAATTCTCCTATAATAACCACRGTAGGMAGCAAAACAATATTGRCTATTCAATGTATGGACAAGTTTAATAATCCGTGTCAAGGTGATCGTTCTGGCGAATTTAYTGTTGTTATTACCAAAATTGGTGGAAATGCAAATATACCAGCTGCAATAGCCAGTACTGTTGAGTCCACAATTATAGTAGGCCAAATCATTGCATATTTTTACTTGAAGCAACCTGGTAATTTTTCAACGTCTGTTCATGTTGGTGATATAAATGGAGCCCTTGTTGGTGACCCTACAACAATWATATGTTTACCTGCAGATACTAGTGTCAACCAATCGTTTGCATATTTAGCAAGCTCCCCTAGAAAACTAAGCTCAAATAATGTGCCAACAAAAGTGATTGCCGGATATTCTAATGTGATKAAGATTGTAGGTGTGGATATAAATGGAAATCTTCAAGATAAATCCAAATGTTCACCATCRAATGTGCCAACCGTTACATTAAATAGTGATGATGTTGGTTTTGATGGACAAAGTAGTGGCGTTGCTCCATTAATTTCAAATCCARTTGTAACTTTGAGCTCATTGGATGTAGGATGTGTGTTTATTTTCAACTTTACTTTGACCGTGGTAAATAAAGTTGGAGTATTTCCTCCACTTATTGCTAATTATAGATTGAGAATACAATGGACTAGTCAATCCAATTCTAACACTTCAGACATATCYGGAAGTCCATTTGTGTTTCAAGYTGATCCARSAATATTAGACATATCCAATACTGTAGTAGCTCTACAAGAACGAGARGCTGGKGTTACYGGGTTGATTACAACATTCAAGCTTCTAACACGTGATCAATTTGGAAATGCACCATTTTATAATCAAACTTTGAATATATCAGCTGTTGTTGTTCCAACAAGCAATACAAAACTTKTAACTACTAATCGACAACTCACAGAAGATATAATAGACAATAATACTTCAACTTCAATAAAAGAAAATGAGGATCTTTATGAATTTGAAGCAATGGAAGGCTACGATCCTATATCTATTACAAATCCTATAGTTATCAATAATCTTGATACAACATACTCCATATCATTTACAGTTTTGCGTGCRGGAGCTTATGATGTTATTATCTATATGAATGGAATAATTCTACAACCTAATCCACCAAATCCTGTTACAATTTCATCATTTATAGTTGCACCAAGCATACCAGATGTAACAAGATTGAAGCCTTTGGGAGTTGGAATTGAAGATAGTAAAACAATATCAGTTGGAATGCCATTAAATTTCTCTATAAATTTATGCGATAACTTTGGRAATCCTCTTAACATGTYAGGRAAATTGGATYTTCTMAATACATATATGAATAGAATTGCTAATCAATCCACTATAAATATTCARAAGGCTTTAGGAAATAATACAGTRTCTATAATAAGGTCTCCTATTCTYGATGGTTCATTTTCAATAAAAAATGGAGTCATTGCATATTCATGTATTCCCAAAAGTTCTGGATTATTGAATATTGAACTTTCATACAATGACTCTACGTCAACAAAAATTGTACAATCTGTATTAGGGCCATATCATTCACTAATAYTTCCAAATTCAAATGTAAATACAACATTTATGAAAGTCTTTGGACCTGGGGTGATGGCATCAATAGCATGTGAAGATAAAGACACATGCTACTTGAATACAATGTTTATTGATATTCGAGATATATTCAATAATTCAATTGCTCYTGATAAGTTTTTGTGCTCTAGTTTTTTTCTTGTCGGATGGAATGCATCCCTCATGACTCCATCTCCAGGACAACCTGCATATGATAATTTTTGTGCAATTTCTTATAAAGTACTACCAAACAATTCAACAAAGTATGTAAATTTTAGTGTAAGCTATAATTCCGGATCAACATTTGCATTGATTTCTTCTTCACGTCAATATCCTACAGTTGATTCATCAGGATTTTCTTTTACAGTGCCTATAATATTAGAGATAGGAGATCCAGAGCCAAATAATTGCTTAGCATTTGGTGATTTAGGAGGAATGATAATGGCTGGAAAGTTAGGACATATCATAGTGCAACTTGTTGATAATAATGGACTTGCAATTCAAAATAGTGTCTCTTCTAATGGTGACTATGTTCGACTGCAAATTGATTCTGTGAATAGTAACGATCCAAATTATATTCCACCATTGCCTCCAAGTGTAAGTTCAATTGATAATGGAGACGGAACATTTATTCTGCAATATGAAACTTTAAAAAGTGGAAATTTTACAATCCTAATATATGTTGGATTTTCTGACAAAATACTAGGTGGAAAGAACGATGGATATTTATTACAGGTTGATATATTTTCAATTTTATTAATACGTGTTGAAATATTTAATTAAATTATTGATGGTTTGAAGATACTTAGAATTTAAAAAGTAAATATTAATTTATGTTTTGTGGAATTATTCTACTAAGCTTTCCATGATAGTTTCAATTTTCTTGTAAAATCATAAATGAGCATAAAACTATATTACTTTGCTATAAATCAATAAATATCAAATATTTTATATGTTTAAAAATATTTTTTGTTCTTTGTATATGTTTTTACAACCAAAGTGTTGAAAGTGATTAACTCATTATAGATTTATTAGTATCACTAGAAAATTACACACATTCCAAATGACATTTTTGTGTTAACTCTAGCTTAGCTGAAATTAATGCAATTGTATATAAAATAAAGCAAAAGTAATACAAAACAATCTTTTGTAATGTTTTTTACAGCATGGCTTTCTACTAACATATCCTATTCATCTTTGTAATCTACAATCATCATTTAAAAAATTAAATATTTAATGTTTACAAATTACAATAGGTTGTAGCATCCGAAACTATTGTTGAAAAGACTATTGTAACTATGCTTACCAATGAAACAACCAATCGAGCTGGACAAGATTGGGTTAGAATTTTTGTCCAAGCCTTTGATGCATATGGTAATCTACAAGATTGCATATTAGCTCCAATTGATACTTTTCAAGTCAATATCTTACAACCTGACAATACTCTTGCCATGATAACTCTAAATCGCACTTGGCAATTGAATGACAATGGATTATACAATGCATTATGGATTTTTGAATGGAAATAACAATTCAATGGTAGTAATAGATAATGAAGATGGGACATATGGGCTGAGTTATCAAATAATGCTTAGTGGAGTTTACTTTGTTATTGGGCAATACAATGGACAAACATTTTACTCAGAAACATTGTTGGTTTTACCAAGTACACCTAGTGCTCTTCAGACAGTGGTCAATTTAGATTCAAATGGATACACTGTAAATGTTGAAGGTTTTTTTACAATTCAAATATTTGATGAGCATCTAAATAACATTACAGATAGTGGAGCCCTTGACACCACAACTTTAAATTTATTTTACATAAGTAATGATTTACCAGCACGCACTGCATTGCAACCAGCTACTAATTTATTAATTGATTTTGATCATGACACTTTAATTTATACTATAAGCTTTACACCAATAGTGCCAGGAATTGTTTATATTAATTTTAGAGTCAATGGAGAAGGAGTTTTGAATCACGGAGTACCTTACCAAACTACAATAATGCCACTCCCTCTTGCTCCATTAAATTTTGATGTATGGGGTCCTGGGATTGAGAGTGGTGCAATCACAAGTAAGTTGTGTTASAAAATATAAATTAAATCATAAAACTATAATCTTATTTTTTGTTCCTTCAATTTATTCTAARATCTTAAGTGKTTTTTGAGGYTATTTCTSTTTAATTGATAATATTCTTAAATTCTAWRAATAAAATGAAAAACTTACCAYCTATTTGCATATAAAAAMTAATTTAAACACACATGCAAGGTTGTAAAATGATTTTCTTCAATTGTAGTTCTTGGCACCTWCTAYAAATGCTTTAGAATCAATAATGAATTAAATTGAATGACAATRTTTTCTTAAATAAAKAATTAAAMTACAAGATCACATTCAWTTMAGGTGAAACAACATTTTTYTATGTACGGATCCGAGACACAGGAGGTGCAATAATTTCATATAATCCAGCAGAAAATTTTGATGCCAAAATCTCACCAGCTTYACTAGTGCCTAGTGGCACCTCTGCCATGTATGTTGGAAATGGCCTCATGCTCTTTTCTTATATGGCCATTCAACCTTCAACAAAAATGACATTGGCACTTATGTACGGTGGAATACGAATTCAAAGCCCAATAAATCTACAAGTAAAAGACTATGCTGGTCAAATTGATATCACCCAAACAACTATTTTAGGCCCTGATAATGTCCAAATTAGCACTTCAATACCTCTAGTTTAYACAATTGGCAATCCTGAYACTAGCTTARTRTTTACAATYCAACCTCGTGATAGCAATGGATTTATCATTACAAACCCAAATTACAATGATACGGTGCCAATTTTTACAGTTATAGTTAGTGGAGGCGGTGTTGSAATTCAATCAATCCAAAGTGAYGTCAATGAGTGGAACTTCCAATTTTCAATTCCTTATCAAACAACTGCAATAAGCATGTTTGTAGCAGTTCAATCCAATATTCTTGGATCTCTAACAGACGTGAAAAATAGTGGATTCACAATTTTGTGGATGCCAGGACCATCGTCAGCAATCAACACAAAAATTATACAAAGTTCCCTTGATACAGCTCAGCTTGTAGCAGGCCAAAAGGTGAAGCTTCAAGTGCAAGCCTTTGATGAATACAACAATCCCCAAGTTTATAATAGTCTTTCCTTAGATGTCTTCACTGCCACTTTGAATAGCTTCCCTTCAGGTGACTAATGAGTTTTTTAATGCAAAGTATAATAGCATTGGTACTCTCAAAAATTACTTAAATAATATTCTCTTTAAATCTTTGACTACATAACCAAAACTCCAAAAATTATGCTATTCCAATAAAACAAGAAAATGAATTTAGCTAAAATACCTAAATATACCTATAATTTGTAGATTGGTCCTAGAAATCAACTTTAATCCTAAAATTTCTTGAAAACAAAATTAATCATCATCATTTGAAAAAAAAAATTGAATTTATTTTAAAAAAAGAATGGGATTTTCATTCATGTCTAGAATTTTTTTAAATTTTAGATCAATTTGTACTCATTATAATTATTTTTATAAAATAATGATAAAGGTTTTTCTCCTATATATTTATGGCCTATATGATGCTCATATGYATGAAATAAATTTGAATTGCATATATTATTTCTATTACATAAGACAAATTAATTTTGCATTAAAAATAAAATTTGAATATTTTTAACAATACAACTAAAATGAATCCAAAACACTTCAGGTGACATCATAGACAACCCTACCACAGGACTAAACAATGGTGACTTAACATATGAACTCATAATTCCAGTCAATGTAGTTGGATTGTTCAACATAACAATTTATTTGAATGGAGAGCAAGCTATTGTCTTGCCACTAACTGTGGTAAACGCTGATTTAGATCTCAAAACCATAGGCCTCTTAACATCATTRGCAGAGTCATTTGTGGTCGGCCAAGATTTTGAGTTTAYTGTAACAGCAGCTGACAAGTATCTAAATCCAATTATTGATTCTGGAAATATTTACGTTGTGTTGGAGAGTCTAGGAAGAAACTATAGTGCTTTAGTGACAACCTCTAATGACACTATGGGTCAATTTATAGTGACAWTRAAACCATGCAAAGCRGGACACTTTARTGTTATTGTGGGTGATGGCTCAACAAGAGGCGGTGGACCAGGAGTCATCCTAGCCGAAATTAATATACTTCCAGGACACGTGAATTTGAACTTAACCATTACCTCAATTTTAGTGGAGGTTTACAAAGCTGGAAGCCTTGCAAGGAGTTTACAAGTGGTTTGTGCAATCAGGTGCAGATCAAAGATCAAAAGTAGAAATGGGGGTAGGTCTAATGACTTTTCAATCTCTTTTGATACAAAATGAATGAATATAGTAAAAAAAGGTAAGACCTCAAAAAGAACTTGTTTCTATCTAACATGTGAATTTTGAAACAGGTAGAGATGATTGATGAAAATACYATGCGGRTAAAGCCGGGAWYGCTTGTGCCAGGAGCTATCTACAACTTTTCTTGCATGGCCACTAATCTGCAAGGAGTCACCGGTGTTGCATCTGTGTTTGTTAGAACATTGGCAGACCCATCAGGTACATATCTTGTTTCTACTTGAATTTCTTTTAAATTACCTTCTCTAAAATGACATCTTAGAATATTCAAAGCATTTGCCACACTATCATTGAGTATAGCAAAYTTGTCACACAATCAAAGTATACAATAGTGAGAAATTTGGGACTCTAAGTGATTTGAGCGTACTTCTTTTAGACTTCTAACTAAATGATAGTTCTTACCATGCCATTCCAAAGAAATGAGGTTTTGTAAAACAATACATATTTAGGTCGTTTTTTCCTTTTTTAAAGATGTGAAAAAGTCAAATATGTTTTCCCGGGTGCGGGGTGTTCCAATCTTTGAGAGTAAAGCATTAATTTGTAATGAGCCAATTCCAAGGTCTTTTTATATCCAAAATATATGCGCACAATCAAAAGTTGGAAGTTAAAGCAAAGAGGAAAAAATGACCTTTCCAACATTAGTCTATAATGTCATAGATTAGGTTATGTGAAAATAGAGCCATATCAATGAGAAATAACATGCTTAGCCATGGAAGTAAACAACAAGGTGTGTTATTTCCATAATGATGTACTTTTAGATTACTTGTATGTAGCCTCAACCAATGGTCAGAACTTTTTCATCTCCGTTCAATAAAAGTTTTTTTAAAAAGAGCAAAATAATGCTAAAAGACAAAATTATGAAATATAGCAATGCTCTCTATATCAAATTCTAYGTTTATAACCTCTACAAAATGGTTTCCATTGAGGTTACCTGCACTAGAATTTAAAAGGTTCCATGGCACATGCATAGGTGGGACGGTTGAACTCAGTTCAGTTCCAGCAGCACAGCATATTGCAGGTGCAACAAGATACACGATGCGAGCATACGGTTGGACACCTGGAGGCGACATGATTGGTGCCTTGAAATACGAGTTCCGTTACGTGATTTTGAACTCTAAAGGAGAGATCACCAAGGAAGTCATTCTCAAGCCTGTTTCCATTGTCAACAAAGTGACTGACGTATTTGTTAGTCCCGGCATGGTGGTCTTTCGTGTCTATGTGATCAATCCTGGCCCCGTGAGGTTCATGCCAAATGATGTACCTTATGGCACGCTTTTTGAATTTGAGCCCATCATGGTGAAAAAAGGTCGCATCACACTGCTCTCAGCTCCCTCCCTTCTTTCCAATTACTACGACTTTGCCAARAGAGGCATGTACTTCCAGAGCCTAGTCTCTATGGATGCATATGCTTCCCAAGCCTTTCCTAAGTTGGGCACTAGTTGCAGCTCTGGAGGCAACAAGAAAGTCATTAAAGACATGATGAATACCATATCTTTTAATGACCCTCAATACCCAGTGGCAAGTCAAGGGAACGCCATTCAATCCGGCTCAGGCCCATACATTGCATTATTAACCACTAGTGTATATGCAAGGCTTATCTCTCGCCCTGGAAACCTCAATTTTGATGAGTTCAAATTGGCTTTGCATATCTTCATGGAGAAATTGGAGAAGGTGGCACAWTATGGTGTCAAGGTGCCAACATCAGTTGGTACGCCTATTTTGACATTCTTGGATACAGGTGACATGTTTGTAAAAGCAGTGAAAATGAAATGTTTCAAAGCAAAGACTCAAGCTCAAGCATTAATGGATCAAACGTCATACATCCCAATCATGTTAGCCGAGATGATTTACCACAATAATGCGTTTGAGTCACCTTCAGTTGTAGATAGGAGCATGTTCACTGTGGGAGCTTTGGGATTCAAGCTGCCTCAGAATCCCTACAATCCATTGGGAGGACCAGTGTACCTATCAGGACAAATGGGAAGTTTTTTTGTCACTGTRACAGTTGATCAAGGCTTTGGAGCAGAATTTGGAATTGCTGCTGCATGCTTCAACAAATGGAGTCCTTTGTCACCCGAAGGTGAAGACTCTTTGAATCAAGATAAAAAGCTAATCAAGCTCTTGCAAGTATGTGACTTTGGTATTGTTGGTCTCACCACGGCCGATATGTTTACTATTGCCATCACAGCCTCCTGTACAAACTTRAAGAAGATAGGGAGAGGTTATGCATACAAAGTAGTGCAGCTTGATAAGGATGGCATTGCAGACTTTTACATATTGAAAAACGTCATCCCCACTGTCACTGGAGTTTCATTCAATTTTGTTACAACTTACTCACGAATTTGCCTCATAAAGGTGAAGATGGATAAGAATTATAGCCCTATYGGGTGGGCAGGGCTCCATGACAAGTTTAAGCCCCCCAAAAACAAGTTCAAGTACTCACTAAAGTTAGAAGAGGAAGATACTACTAGTAGTGCAACCAAATTCTTTGAAAGCAATCAACTTGGCAATAGTTCCTTGGCTAGTTTTCAAGAAGGACCTTTACTTGGTGGTTGCAAACAACTTTGCCATCCTTCAAGCTTTACATTGCTCTTGCTCTTGGTAATTGCAATTTGCAGTTGGTGCTAACAGAAGTAGAATGTTGGCATACATTACAAAGTTGCTACCAACTTCAAACCCAAAGTGGTTGGTAGGAGATGACATTCGAGCTTATGATAACACTAGCAAAGAGAGGAGGGGACCCCCCCTTGAAATGTATATCCTCTCCAAATAGCATATACAAGATATCTCTTGAGAATTGAAGCACTCCATCTAGGAGTTGTACATCATTTGGCATTCATATGGCTTTATTTGATGTTTTGTGAGAAAAAGTCTCCCTAATGATCGAGATTATAAAAAAAGAGCGGCCAATCAAACCAAGTGCACTTGAAATATCCAATGATGCTTTAACAAAGAAGATGCTAGTGCTTTGTTTTGAACCTTATACAGTATAATGCCTACAATACAATTTTTTTGTTTTTCCAATAAAGATTTTATAGCACATTATCATAGGTTCTGCACCAGAACAATTTTGAAATTGAAGTGGTAAGTGAATATCACCTTGTATACACTTGATAGTAGTTGTAGCTTACAAGATCTAAGAAAAGGGCAAATGTACATTGAAGGTATTTAGTAGTGCAAGCATTGTAGTAAGCACTAAAGAGTTTAGTTTTTAGTATAGTTTGGATGAGGTCCAACTACAAGCAGGTTGTAATATGAGTCTTTTTTATGTCATAGAAATGCATTGTCCAATAATGATTCACATAGCAAAGCAGTGCTCTAAGGAGTTTACATTTTCTAAATCTTTGGTCACATTTTTATACACTTTGTTGCGTCCTAAAAATGAAAAGGAGAAGAAGGATTTTCACAAGTGCAAAAGAGAGACTCAGGAAAAGGTCACCTTCTTAACCCCCAAGTACTTCCTTAGTTAGTATCACCCTCACATGCAACGCTATACAATTGATTGTTGTAATGTTACAAAACTTCATAAATATTGGGCGCATTGGCTATGACAATAACAAGGTTTGAACGTGTAAATGAAATGGACAACTCTCAAAACCTATTGAGGCGAGTTTCTTTGACCTTTGCAAAGAATTAGCTCCCACTGCAACAAGGAAATATCATACCTTTGGACACTTATTTCACATACATTGCATAACATTCTTGAGTAGTTGTAAATTGCAACCTTTTAGAAAAATTCATGACAAATTAGACAAAATCAAGTAAAGTAAAAGTTCTACTGTACTCACATACAAAGACAAGAATAGATTGGTCCAAATTAATCACAACTTTGCAATTGAAAGTATCAAAAATTCCTATTGATGCCAATTCAAAGGTTACTTAATAGAAGCATTGTTATTCATCACATAAATCTACATTGTTTTTCATCACATATATCTACATTGTTACAATGTTTATTGAAAGTGATCAGGTTCAAAAACATCCAAAGTGGAAGCTCCCTAGGCCATCGAAAGTTCGAAACTGTCATATAGGTGGATCTAATACCAAAATCTAAAAAAGTTAGCAATGAACCAATTGCAAAAAGTATGGGGACGTTGTAATGAGATTTTTAAGGGACACTTAAATAATAGAAGTCTAGAGACACTATAATGGGAGTTTAGGGTGCAGGAATGGATATAAGGACGGCTTGAGGTATTTTCACCTCATGCACCCTATACCTAAACTAAACTAAGGTGATGAACCAGTTTTGGAATGTATCTTTAAATTTTTGGCGCAAAAATGATGAACAAAGCTAAATAGCATTCTTTGAAAGATTGAATGGCAATGAATAGAGGATTTGTGATCAAATTCCTTGTACCGCTTCGAATGACGTACTTCCAGCGTGTGGAACAACTCCTKCTGCTTGTTCCGCTTCAGATAGCGGCCGAAACGGAAGAGGACTCGCTCCACGAACAGGGAGCAGACGACGAACACCGTGCGTTACCGCGGCTACTGCCCAGGTTCTTGGGCGTTTGCTCCAAAGATTTTTCAGTCTCGCCACCTGCCATCCCTTATGTACTGGAAATCAATTCCGAATTGGGTCTACCTTAAGAAAACGTAACTCTGCTCCAGCGCTGTCGCTCCACCATCACACTGAACCGGTAATGTTGTAGGTTGCAGATTTCTGTATTGTGCTGATTATGACACTCAAAGTGCGTACATGATCCGACTTGTTGGATTTGAACGGAGAGTTCTGTGCTGATTGAGACKCTTCGCTTTGTTTCTTGGTCATGTTATCGTTTTCTTCCAGTGCTGTTCTTTATCATATGTTTTTGCAGGATCTGGAGGACTGCTGTGTGAAGATGATGTCCTGCTCGGTTTATCGTTTTGTCACGGTTTCTTGTTTTTTTGTTGTGAGCAACCTTGTGCTTGAAAGAATTTCATTCGTACGTCACCACAAGAGAGTCTTTGTTAGAGAGAACAGAATCTTCTAGTTTTATTCCAGTTTCTGCTTGATTTGATGATAGATGTAGTCAGGGATCTTTCAATTTTCCAAGGGGTGATCCAAGAATATGCAGGTTATGGATGAAACATAATTTATTCATCCAAATTTATGTGTGTTTGCTACATGGATGAAATCACCAAAATTGCATGATGTTATTTCATCTTTGCAAATTTTGGAATTTATGTTTCTCAATAGATTATGCATCGGTTTATTTTTTCCAAAATCACTACTGCAAGAAATAATTGCCCACTTATATATTGTTTGCATTTAGTTTGTGTTTTATCAATCAAGGTAATCCAAACTTTCAAGCTTCTATTACAGAAGACTTCAATAAGGATGTATCAACCCTTTAACCCTTGAACCCTTGAACCCTTGAACGACGCCAAGGTGACCTTGGAAATCATCAATTTCTAAAACCATAGGAATCGTTGGCCTAAAATAATCCAAAACAATTGTTGGAAGTCAAAGCACTGTAGAACATCTTCCCTTTCCACCACAAATTTTGAGGATGGATAGTTGCATTTATGTCCTACACAGAAAGATGCTCTCTCATTCATCAACCAGGAAATGGCCGCGGTGGCATTTAGGGGTTAAGCATCTACTAGAGGAAGTATTCAATACGGATGTATCAACCCTGCCCTACCCTAATGGTAGTTGCATCCTTATAAATTCAAATATTCATTGAATTTTGAATCCTCCAAAGGTAATGGGGAGTGTTTATTAATCCATCTCGTGACCAAAAGGAAGATTGAACAAAGCAAAGTAAAAACTTCACATGGCTTCTTTTAAAATGATTGTCACATTGTAGCATGCAAGGTCAGAATAGTGGTGTGCTACAAAAGCATTTGTCTCCTTGAAATCACCTCTATAAATCAGTTGTAGAATGGATATGAGGTGATCCTTAAATGGACCACATTAATTATAGAGTGAATTGAGAAAGACAGTCTTTTTTATTGCAATGCCAATCATTACCTTTCATTTGCTACCATCTCTTTACAAGTTGCAAGTAGACGGATTTTGGAAGACCTATGGTCACAAGTAGGTGCCTATGCCCCAAATCTTTGAAAATTCATGTATAATTGGCAAAAATGCTTGGAAAAATATGAAACCACTTGTATTAAGTTCCACATTTATTTTTCCTTATATGAAAAATGAGCTAAAAATATTCTTGCCAATGGAAACCCATGAAAAAGGTGGACCAAACCTTAAATGATTGCTATTATAACATACTACCTCCGTCCCAAAATAAATATGAGTTTTTCTGGAAATGGCTACATTAGTATCTGAGTTGTTCCTATTTTCAAGAGATTGTGTAGTTATTGTAGCTTCTACTAAGCCCCATTAGGTGTGAATGAGTGGAAATCAACAATGAAGAGGCACATGTTGAAAACAAGTGGTGAAATTGAATTTTTTTTTCCCATTTTGGAATTGCTCCAGTGGTAATAATTTTTATCATTCTCTCAACAATGTTGGTGGGGTGACATCCATTGACATCCTTGTTATTTAATTCCGACAATGTCTTGTGATTAATTCCAAAAAATTCTCAACAAGAGATTTAATAACTTTGACTAGCTTCTAATGTTGTCCATCAAGTTGTGGAGAGTCAATGTCGAATTTAATTTGGGACAAGTATATTTTGGAAATCCCATATTTATTTTGGAACAGAGGGAGTTCTACCTTTCACTAGAAATTGCACCTTGCCTATATCCACCATCATCACTCTCTATATGTCTCCAAGGTCAATACGTAACTACGTTGAAGGAACAATTTGGGAACATCTACCAAAAAATGCTGACCTTTTGTAATTTTTGCATATTGTATTCAAATGTCATCTTGTATGGTGGTTTGAATTCTCCTTTCACTTGCCAACAAGACAAGAACAGTGTAACCGTGAGGCTTTGTCATAGGTTAATTCATTCACCAGTTGGACCTCACATCTCCACTCCAATCTTAACCTTGTTGTGCAATGTGAATGGGGTTGTAGATAGGATTCGGAAACACAGATTTCAAAACCAGAGTCGATTCCATAGTCTCTATCCTTTAGATAGAGCCAAAAATATGAAAATTTGACTGTTGTAACAATAGCAACTAGGCAGAGTAGCAAAAAGTGGCGGTTTGGGGGTACCCACCTTACAACAAAAGGGCAATGGATCTCATTGCCATGCAAGACAGCGAAGCAATGCGAAAAGATGGTAAAACTCTACTACGAGAAAAATGCCGTCTAGCCCCCTCCGAATGCCACCTTTGGTCCAAACCAAGTCGACTACACAGTTCAATTGCACCTGAAATGACCCAGGGCTATTGTGAGTGCAGAGAAAGACTCTACACTCAACAAGAGATTTTCACTAGAACATCAAGCACAGTCGCCTACAGTGAAGCAACGTATAAAAAAGTTCTAGAAAGAGAAACGACACACGGGACATTTAAGATGCGGGCGAACAAATAAGAGTCCTAAGCCTCTCAAACTGAAACACTTCCAATTTACGAAATTCCAAAAAGCGCCAACAAATTCAACCCCAAGAAGTTGACACAAAAAAGACCAACAATAGATTTGATATACAGGAGCCAATCAAGTCCAACCGGATTCAAAGTCATAATAGGTCAGCAGAGATGGTTGGTATGAATAATTGGAGTAACAATCGTCCTGTTGCAAAAAGTAGCTGGTAGAAGGATAAAATCACTACTACACCTGCTAAAAGAATACAATTTAAGCAACCGAGTCTAGAGTACTCATCAGCTAGAGCTTCAGTTGGTGAATGTCAGGTGTACCCGAGGAATTAGCTGCGTTGGCTTTCTTTCCTTCAGCTGCCACCGCAGGAGCCTGCTCAGAGAGTACCACAAAAACGCTAAGAGACAGTGGCCAATCTAATTGGAAACAAATTACGATCAACGAAGTAATTTTGTAATGAAAAATGAGTTTAGTAGTAATGAATTTGAAACATGCAGAAGGTGATTCCAAGTCATTATGTACTGCCGCAATTTGAGAAATTATACAATTGTAGACCAAATTAATAAACTTCTGCTGGAGTCGCCTTATTGGCTTTAATGAAACCAGAAGATAGCAGAAAAGATAAATCCAACATGAGAAAGAATTGAACCTTAGCCGGAGGATTCTTTGCTTTCGCGTCCTTCTTGGCGTCCTTTTTTGGGTCCTTCGCAGCTTCTGTGAAGGGAAGGAACTCAGTGTTGAGCATGAAAGGCTGCAAAACCTCTGGTACCCTCACACCATCTGGGGTCTGGTAATTCTCCAGTATGCAACATAGGGTTCTCTCAGTCGCAGTAAGAGTAGAATTCAGCAGATGACAATAGTTCTTGACTTGGTCGTTCATCTGCGTCATACAATCCGGGAGTCATCATCTTTGAACAGAGAGCCTGAACCACAGGCACGGAGAAGCTCTTTCCTCGGTACCATTCAATAGACACCCAAATCACGCCATGAAGTGCGTAAAATGGGACCTAAAAACACTTCACCACTTAATACACGAAACAGCAATATGTCCAACATCGTGATCTCACCTCAAAAACAAACAAAAACAAATAAACAGAAGACAAACAATTGCGATATCTAAATCTAAGCTCGGGGACGGAGAGAGACTCCGCAACAATAAACTGCAACTCGGCTCGCAAATGGTGGAAGAGAAAAGGTGAACCGAGGGTGTATTTTTTTAGGGTTTAGGGTTTAGGGCTGTGAAATCTAGAGCTTGCGTAGAGTTCAAGGGACCTTTGAGTTCCTTTGACAGACGCCGTTCACACCATCACTTTAATTTTGGAATTGTTTGGAGAAATTTATTAGTTTTTGGCTTGAGGCAAATTTTCCAATGTGGTCTGAGATGGAGGGAATTTTTTTTCAAAAATGTCGGATTAGTTCTTGGAAGGAATTGCTCAAATTATTCAAGAGCGAGTGGTTTAGATTTATTTTGTTTTTTCTATTTTAGAAATTTGTGAAAGATTTGTATCAATGCAATTTGATTTGTGGGAGGAACGCAATTGTTCTATATTTCATTTTTTAACCATGACAAAATCTATGATTAGGATTGTAATGACTTCTGGCCAAAAGAATATGGCTTTCTTATCCCAAAAGTGACGAAACAAATTAATTAAGATAAAATAAAGTTTTCTAGAGAAATGCAATATATGGTGTGTCTATGATAACCATGATAAATGCTAGTGTGTCTTATTCTAGTTGAATTTTGTGTCAATGGAAAGATGTACGTACAATCTCATGACCAAGTTGAATTTTTGTTAAATTGAGACTAAGTTATATCTTTAGATAGTGGTTTTGGAATGTTAGGTTATTGAAGACAATAATAAAAACATAATTATTTGTTTGCTAGGCTTTTCATTAGAAGAAGTAACTATGAGATTTGATGTTGAAAACCCAAAATCTTTGATCTTCATTTAGACCTTTTTATTAGTGAAAATTCATTTGACCTATAATAGTTCTAAGGATCTTAAGTTTGAAAAAATTATTAGAGAAGGAGGTGATGTCACAAACATACACCTTTTATTATCTTGGATGACTTCTCCTCCCTTTAAAATAAAAGGTTCACTAAGCAATTGGGCTCTAAAAAAGTTCTTTATCATATAGGCACATTTTTCATTTTTCAATGTACTAACAACATTTGTCAATGTATTAATGATGAATATAGTAGGGAGTGGACACTTTTACTAATTTATGTGGTTCTAATTTCAATATTCATGACTATAGTTCTACAAAGTCTCAATAATATGAAACAACTTAGATTAGATGCCAATTCTATTTAGAAACATATTTCAAAAAAGTATGGCCCTAAAAATTGCAAATAAGCTCTTAGAGGGGTACTTCATGTATTTTCTATCACTTATAGGAGTTTGTAAAAGTCAAACCTTCAAGTGACTCTTCCAAACTAGATATGTGACTTCTTGAGGTCATATAGTTGCCATTATGCCATTTTTAAGTGCCTCCTAGAGGCTACTAGTTTACTTTGAAGAAAAGTCAAGTAATAATGATTGTATATATTGAAGGAAAGATGAAGGAATCCTTGATCTACTCAACACAAGTCTTTATGTTCATTAGCTAAGTTTGTTTCTTGTACTTTCCATATGCAATACACATTGTTGTGCAACTCTTTCAACCTTCTTGTGCACTCTCTCACATTCTCTTGCAATCTCTTGTACCACGTGTTTGTGCAACTCACTCAACTTTCTTGAGTCAATGCTTAAATAGTCTTGTCTACTCTTTAAGTTTGCCTAGTTCACTATTCCCATTTTGAAAGCTTTGTCAATACCTATAGTCTATCTACTTGATATATTAATCCTTGACTTTCTTATCCTAGACAATTTTGCATTTCATGCTTGAAGCAAATTGTTTTTTTTTAAAATGAAAGATTATTTATCTAAAATAAAATTTTAAATAATTATTATTTTAAAACAATATGTATCATTTAAAATTGTTAAGTAGGCATATCTAACCATATGGATTTAGTCTACAATCATTAAAAGTCAATTTTAATTCAAATAATATGGCAACTAAATCTCTATTTCAAGTATAGGGTTGAATTATACAGAGTAACAATTCTTAGAATACTCAAATCTTGAAGTTTGCCAAGACCTTAAGACCTCTGGGAATTCAAGTATGTTAACATGTTTGGGCTACAATTCAACTCTATTAGTAATTACCATCATGTTAAGGTAAAACATCCCATTGCAGTCACATGATCCACAATGGACACCTAATGACCCCATGACTGTTTTGCAAGCCATAATCAATGTCTACCTTGACATCCATGGAGTGATTAGTGACTTCATTAGGAGCACCCTAATTTTTGAGTGTAAATCATTTAGGAAGTGACTTTTCAAGGCCATCCACATTAGAAATTATTGTGACCACTTTAGGTGATTAAGATGAACATATTGGATATAGTTTTTGCTGTAGCGTATTGACTCTTTTGGGCAAATCACTTCAAAAATTCATAACAAATTCATAATTTGTATGGAAAATACAATTTCAATTGCTCTCACTATTTCTCACACTTGTCTTTATGTGGGATAAAATTTGAAAAAATTTCAGCAATGGCATGAAGGCAGACTCCAAATTCTGACCACCAAATTCTGACCACAACGGACTGTTTTACCTTACTCTTAACCCACAAAAAGGGGTGAAGTGACCCATCTTGATTGAAAATAGATGTGTAAAGTGTAAACTTGAATCCAATTACCTTCCAAAAGATGAGTATTTACCTTTCAAACTTTATGAATCACATAGCATTTATAGGGTACATGATATGCACAATTTGGTTGATAAAAATAGCCTCTTGCTTTTGTTAGATCTTGGTACCAACTAAAAAGAAGATTGCAGTAACTTTACTATGATACCCTAAACTCGCAAAACTATCAAAAGCAACTGTAAGTCTCTTCTGTCACAGGCTCACACCTCTATTTCTTTTGTATCTCTTGTACCGTACTGCACAGTACAGTACATAATGTGAGTCTTGACGCAAAATTAGGGTTTCTCCAATGTGCTGGCACTCACACAAAATGGTCAGAACCCTCAATCCTCAAATATGACTCTACAAATATGTCACTACAAGCATAACTTACACATTTCATCATATCTTGGTGCTGGTAACAAGAATGCATGAAGTTAAAAATTGAATGACGGTACAGTAGAGTTTTCTCAGTGAGTGCTTCAGGTGTAAATCCGTGATAATGGCTTCAACATTGAGAGCAGGGGTTTCTATAAGTCCACAAATTAGGGCGTATATTTACAATGAACCTGATGCTCACAGACAAAAAAAACAAAACAGAAGCAATCTGCTACATACGATTACTAATTTAATAAAATTTCAAAGAACAAGCATCTATCTAAGCCCTTAGAAATCAAAGAGATCAATGASAGCGGAAGATTGTTCATATCCGTATACAACTAAGGAAAGAGAGACCAAACAACAGAATCAATGAACTACTTAATACAAACGTAATCACTTACCCATCGCTTTCGTTGAAAAGGAAAGCTTCACAGTGTTCTGCTGCATAGCGTCTACAATCCCTGCGGAGCTGCTGATAGTAAGCCAGGCTGCGTCCCCATCACTGATTGTGCAAAGTCGATATGAAATCGGCCGCTCTTGATCCCCAACAAGTGTTAAGTTCCAATGCCGATGACCACCCGATGAAATGTTCTGCTGACCTAGATTAAATTCGTAACATATAGGGCTTCCATTAATTGCTGTACAACCCCGAAGACCAAGAACTGGCAACCTTTGTTTCGAATGATTAATATAATTAAAAGGGTCCTTACTAACGGAGTCACAGGCTTTACTTGATGAACTATTTTGAGATTGTAAATCAACTCCTGCAGTCTGAGAAAGCGAATTCTGTGAAAAAACTGGCGGTCTAATAGAGACATCAACCCTTTGCCGGTTGTCACGTTCTTCAATATCTTGGATAAATACGGCTGCCGTGAGATATTCAGCAGTACAATGACCCTCAGAGACCTGCCTCAAGAAAGCTTCGTGCATTTCAGCTGACCATGAAAGAAATTTCACAACAATGTCAATTCTGCCACCAGGTGGAACCCGCACCTCCCCAGGATGGACCTCCAAGAAACATAATTGGGTACCAAAGTCATCAGACAATGTTTGTTGAGCCCAGGCTTTCAGTTGCAGATGGTCAAAAGCAAGATTATTCTGAACCACTATCTTCTGCGAAACATTAGACTTGTCATGCCATCCTTCCCATGTTTCAACCCGCATACTTGTGATGTCATAATCCATCTTTGAGTTCGAATTTAGAAGAGTTGTATCAATCCCATTTCCAGCATCATCTGCATGTTTGAAAGTATCTACCTCTAACAACATTGCCTGGTCCACACAKAATTCCCACACAAATCAGCTCATCAACCAGCACAGGTCTAGAAACATTAACCGCCATTACCTCAATTCKTAACAAGATGCAAGTAGGAGTTKAAGCAAATTTGAAAGAAACTGAATAACTTGCATCAAGAAGTTCAATTTGAAAATGGGTTGAGGTATGATGACTCCTGAACAGCCAGRAAATCTTCTTGCATGTAAGGGTCTGCATAATAAGATAAGCTTTCAAATCATGTCGAATGTTGTTCAAGTGACGGCTTCAACTCACCTGACATTGCAACGCACTAGGGGAAACACCAAGCATTGGACCTTGAATCAAAGTTCCAAGAATATCGATGCAGTCGGGCAGAGGAGACGAATACAAATATAAGTGACCTAAGCACACCATCGCCGTTGTTTCTGATTGATTTTCTTCACTGCTAAAAGTTGCATCTTCGCAAAAGCCAGTACTGTCATTGATGTTCTTGTCATTCATCGTCCGAGAGCCACTAGAACCGTGTGGATCGGAATTTGAGATGGCTATCCAAGATTTCTCTGAGGATTCTTGTCGCTCTGTCTTCACTAAAGCTGATGTTGTAAAAGATTTGTCATCATTYTCCAGTGCGCTCCTAGGGCTGATCGAAAAGCCRTTGCTATGCCGCTCAGAATCATCTGCCCTAAGAGCGTGAGGAATGAAGTCAGATACCAGCCGCGCGCCTACATGCAGCTCTACTAATTCTCCAGGCTGCAGTGACAGCTCTGTAATTGAGGAATTGCTTACGTTCGACGTGACCTCCAGCATCACCTACAGAATCACAAGCCGGGACCATGTTGTGAGTGTGGACAGAACGCACGGTTGGCAATTCAACGAAAGATTTATGATATACCAATCACAATGTTGTCGATAGACCATTGCATTTGGTTCAAACATCTTCTATGTTCCCATGAATTTCTGAACTTGAAAGCCCACGTAAGTGGTTATCTAAACGCACCAGTGATTCAGTGTCTTCAACTTGATGCAATTCCAGAACTACACCAATCGATTCCGTTGACAGATTTTCCACCTACACCAAAAATTCCACCATAGTTTAAAGCATACAATCAGAGACAACCGAAATACAAGATATAAATCCCCCTTTGGTCGAAAGTAGCCCGAACAATTAACAACTTAATTCAATATCCACGACCAACCCAAGAAAGTGATAATAGAAACTGAAGGGAAGGATAGCATCGTTACATTGCATCTACATCTTACCGAGAATCTCCTGCTGCAAGGTAGCGCATGGGGTTGCAGCGGCACAGTAAGAGGTGGCAATACCACTGCTGAGTCGGTCAGTCCCACAAACCGCAAGTTGCGGACAGTCATTTCTGCAATTACAGAAACTTCCATAATATTCTTGGGATTGTTGCAGTTCACCAAGCATAGCTTCCATGACCATGTCCTAGCCTCCTTCCTGTGCTCYAACTTTGACGTATGTAAAGCAACCTGGATGGAGTTTGTTGCTCTTGCAGGAAGCTGACAAGCAGCAAATCCGATTGCTGCAGAAAGTACTTCCAATCCTTGATATGAAAATGAGAAAACATCAGGAGCATCCCTGATCTGAAAAAACATTTCCGCATCGCTGCTATTATGGACTTCTATATCAAACTCAACATCCTGCCATCCATTCGCATCACCAACTTTACCGAGATTTATCTCCTTCATCTCAATCTCCCCAGATGACATGCACAAAGAGCCTTTAACGGTCAAGAGCTCTAGAAACTGGGAAAAGTCATACTGCTCTTGGAGGAAAGAAACCTCGGGTTGAAAAATCTCAGTAACCTCTGTAGCATTAACTTTGCAGAATGCCAGAAGTCCCTCAAAAGCACATAGCTTCCCCTTTTTCAGATGGGACATATCCGCAGATGACAAAGGCCGAAGCCCATCACAAGCCACCATCAATCGAGTTGCAGAGCCAGGCCTGATGCTAAATTTTTTTCCACAAGGGTTCCATTCAAACGGGTTTCCAGGCAAGTTATTCGTGCTCTGTGTTGTAATACCAGAGGTGTTGGCGCAGATAGTCTGACCTGACATCGTATCTACCRTTGCCCCTGATATATCAGAGAGCTGACTCACACTTTGAAATTCCACAAAAACCTGCAAAGGCAGTGTACTTACAGGTTGCAGAGTAAGCGCTTCGTCCGACAGGTTTGTGAGAAGCAGAGAAGACTGGAACGAACGAATATCGGATATAGTGTATCCAGACGAAATCTGCAACTCTCTTTCAGCAAAATTACCACTCTCCACCTCAATCTCACAAGGATCAAGTGAAACATACACGATCCCCATGTCAAGATAGTGGTTGTCTTGCAAGGGGCCAACAGTTCTCCCTGAATAAAAAATGGGCCTATCTTGATAATCCTCAAGCTCCAAACTTAATGCAGGTAATGAATATGTCCTTCTCGGTGACAACGCTTCAAAAGCCAAACCCTTCTCCACGTCCTTGATTGAAGTAGCAATGGGAGATTGTTTGCTCAGCATTGAACCACCAAAGTTCGGCGTACTTACAGGTGGAAGGTTGTGAAAACCATCCAAAGACAGATTCCCATTCAATAGAAGACTCCCCATTCCTGAACTGAAGCGAGGGAAGCGCCGAAGGGGAGGCTGAATGTGAGATTTCAGACTGCCACGATCCACGTATACTCGCAGCAATACTTCAGCATTCTTTCCCGGGCAAGAAAGGTTCTTCACGATTATACGATCCTCAATGAGTCCATACTCTGTTACTGGCAAGCAATATTCAATGTCTATCTCTGACTTCTCTCGACCACCTGCTGATGAAGTGGCCTCTTTTCCGATTAGGTAGCCTTTCACAACAGATAAGGATACCCGACCAGCTGAGAGAATAAAGTCTAAGGGCAGTTGAGTACTAGGATTGGATACAACAAAGCTCCCTGATATAAATCCTCCAACTTCTTTCAAACGCCCAAGATCTACCAGTGAGGTAGATACCTGAAGAAGGCTTTGTCCCACCACTGCTTTAAACTTCACCATGATCTCATCCTGCACATCTTGAGAATGAATGGAGCTCGTAACAGTATCCATTGATTTGACTGAGATTCTCATTCCGCCAATGACCTCTCTGCAACGGCCATTTTTGTAAGCTGAAGCATCACCACCGGGTCGCAAGCACAAGTACACAGTTTCTGATTCAGTCCCCTGAAGTTGCATTTCATCTGTTCGAGAATCTCCAGAAGGACTTAATGATACATACACCTGCTTCGTCAGATTTGATCGAAATGCCAGGGAAAGGGGCTTCGAAAAAACGTTTTCAAGCTTCAGAGGAACCACTTTTGCACCTTCGGAGGCATTGATAAAACAATAACCCATATCAAGAATTGATCCCATAGGAACATCAGGCAGCCGCAGCCGATGCACTTTGCGAGGAGCCATAGTAACGTTTACTTGACATGCAATCATGCAATGAGAACTTCGGAAATAAATTGCATATCCCTGTTTCCCAGATTTCACGGGTTGGCAAACTATTTTGGCAATCAAAGACCCATTCCCCTCTATTTGCCCGTGAGGAGGGATTATCGAAACTACTGGCTCAACCAGAGAAGGAGATCGATCTCCCTCTTCTGGTAACAAAGCAGCTGATGATCCAGTTCTACCCAATTTCGAGATTTCACCGGACACCACTGCCTCAAATTCAACACGATATTTCGATCTGTTAAAAATCGTAATCTCCTTCATCAAAATAGTCGAAAGTTCCGACTCTGGAAAAGTTACCTCTGTAGGTGTCACCTTAAGGATAATCTACAAGAAATGAAGAAGCTCAATCAAGTGCAATTCTCTGGGTCATACCTGTTTTCTTGATCTTATACGGGAGMGGAACATCTGACACATTATTTAGAACCAGCGTTTTTGCTCGATGCTCGTTGGTAAGTAGTTTACCAAAGCTGATATTCTTTTGAGCTAGTGACAAAATTGCCCGACAAACCTAGATTTGCAAAACACAATAGCATCAGACCTCAGCAATATGAACAAAAACATATCCCCCTACATGACACTTATCACGGATTAATATTTACACCTTCCTAAGCTTCCATGCTACATCGTTGGCTCGAATCAGATTAAATACATTGACGCGTCAAAATAAATCGAAAAGTACATCAACACGTACTTTAATCTCTACAGGAATTTCTCGAGTCAAGAGGTTGTCATCAACTGTCGGCTCCAAAAAGCCAGGTTCCAGATGTTCCTGACGCTCCTTGTCATACTCAATCAATTGAATGGTGACCTGCCAATACGTTTCCCAACCAGCTCACTTAATTGAACTGAAGATCCATCAGAGTCGCTGAACAGATATCCACTTTAGTGGATCTTACACATCGCATAAAAAGGAATTAAAGTCGCTTAGTTGTCAAAGTCCAAAAAGAAGCATGACGAGTAGATCGTAAAGAAATTCTGGAAACAACATAATGATCAAGAACATGACGAAAGCACTCCAAATTCATACTCTTCGTCGACATTCTCAGGTGATCACAGGTACACCCACCTTGGCTTCAAGCCTTTGCAGCCGCCCTTGCAGATCATTGTGTGTCTGTCCATTTAGAACGAGTATAACATACAGGTTCCTTGATTCACCTGGTAGAAGTTCAAGCCTTCCAAGAGGTAATAAAGTATGAGGAACATCTTCCAGAGCGTGCATGGTGAGTTCCCTGTCTCTGATATGACTGTCAATGAACTGTCACCAACATAACAACATAGGTGGGAACTATTAAAATAAGACTTGACTTGTTTCTTCATGCAAGTGCAAAATTCAGAATAAGATAAACTAAGCAAGAAAAATAAATAAGCCATCTAAGCAATTATCAGTTCCATCATCTGCTGAAGAGACATTATATAACCCAAAAAGCGGAACAAGAAATAAGAGAAGAACATAGGTGCGGCGAAACCTAATTYAGGGCCGAGAATAAGCATACCTTCTTTACTGCATCCTCGTCCGTGAAAGAGTAGTCTAAAAGGGTTGCACATTTAAKCCGAGTTAAGACTTCTTCAAGATATTCGTCATCAGCAAAAATTCTTCGGGAAGATCCAAGAGCTTTAGAATCTTCCTCAGCGGCATTCAGCATAGCATCGCTTTGTACTCTCTTCAACGTTCCGGGTTTAACATTCTTCTCAGTATCTTCGAATGACTTCACATCAGCCACAACCTCGCCGTTCGACCCATCTGTGATTGCAGAAATAGCAAGCGGGMCAGTCTCCAAACTTGGAAGACCTGGAAGACTGGTTGAAAGTGAACTTACCGAGAGATCTAACGACATCCTGAAATGAAAACAAAACATCATCAAATTGGATATAGAACCCCCGACAGCAAGTCAATCAGTTCAGYAACTCTCACATGAAAGACATTAAACACATATAACAGGTGCAAACAGAACGTGATTAMGGATATGAACTCTCAAGGCGCCATGAAGGAGAATAAASACTGCTGGCAGATATAAAGCCTACATTAGGCAGAAGAAAAAGAGATGCTCTGGACACAAGTTGCCAGACGAATTGCGAATAACAGAGTAATTAGGATCAGAGACCACAAGAATCGCCTTCACATTCTTCTCTTCAACTTAAGTTCTTCACCACCATTAAGTTGCTTTCCATAGTCCTTCACTAGGGGTCAATAGGTGATCAACCTTTGCGTTCTCTCTTGCACAAAGACAGGCTTCGTACAAATCTAAGTTTCTCGGCAAAATTAGGTTTCGGGTTGAAACTACAGGACAATCTCATCAGTGACAGAAACAATATTTCAGCCCAGTAGTACCTTGGTTATTGATCTGCACAAATTAAAAGTGGTAGACTGATAGACATGAGCATCTACACTGAGGTGATACTATTCAATCAACTATATTACCTACCTCATTCTTGGTTTCTTCTCTGAGCCTGAGGAGGAAAATGGAGATCTCAGGGGCATCTGTTTTGCTTTTGTATGGCCTTGCTGCAAAGGAAAGGGAGCGGAATCAACGATCGCTTTACTTAGACGAGGCTGAGACTCTTCAAGAGTTTCAAGAATTTTCTCCTTGTTCACAGAAGCTGCATAAGCTCTTCAGAAAGAAAACAAAACAAAGACAGGCTCAGTAYCCGTTTCACACAAAAACCCRCTGTTCAAGGCMTAGCAACATAATAAACGCACTAATACATAGCATCCTCRCATCTTTAGTGACAAAGTAGACCTAAACAGTACGAGGATCGTAATACTAATATAGATMTTAAGAAAATCAAATAGAAGGAACCGAAAAGGAAATCATGACCCGGTAAGTAAGACTCAAATTAAGAAGACGGGAACCGTCTCATCAGCTCATGAACCCTCACTAACACCAGTCGAGTAGTAACATACTATGACAAAATTTCCCGCAAACTTCCTTCACCCCATATTAGCGATTGATAGGAAGTCTCAACCCATGAGGAAGTGAACTCAAAACCAAACTCAAATTAGCTTGGCTTGACACGAAAGTAGTATGAATTAAGTGCTTCCAGTTGGAATCATAATCGCAGTTTGGACCCAGGAACCTGAAAACTGACAACAAGATTAAGCACGCAACATACCTCTTCCGATTGTCGTGGATCTCTTCCTCGCTGGCTTCACTAGAAAGGCTGCATACATCGCCAACACCGAGGTCTTACGCAGAGCCTTGTACCGTAAACCAGATCACGTCAGGAAAAAATAAATGCACGACTGCAATGTCCCGTTACGGGTTCTGATTATATCAAACATAAAGAACAGTAAAGAGCTGCGCAAGCTTACAATGCATCGAAAGGGAACAAGTTTGGAATTTCTCTCATCGAAGTTGTTTCGCAGATGTATTATATAAGTGAAATCCCCAACATCTCTTGGCTTGTAAGTGACACGAATACGACGATGTGAAAAGCTCTTGATATCTCCTCTTGAAATAGGAAGACCTGTGTCATAATCTGTGAGATCCAAGACCTGTATCCCACACACTATATAAATACAACAAGAACATAAAGAGACAGAGATAGTAAAGGAGGAGCTGGAAGTACGTGGCTCATTGTAATCACAAATGTAATCTAGACTCAATTCATGAATTTTCGACAAATATTCGACGCAAGTAATTACCGTCGTACAAGGCTTGCAAGAGTGCAGCATGTCGACAAGCAAATTCAGTAATCTGACAGATTCAGACAAGAATGGGCAAAAGAAGAACAAGACGTGAAGTAAACACTGTTAACGATAAACATACCGGTTTCTCAAAAGGCCCACATTTTACATTCAATTCGAACGACCCGGGAATTTCAGAGAGGTTCCAGATGCTAAAGTCTTTGACAAAAACGCCTCCTGGAACACAATCCTCAAATACAATTTCTGAGACATCGGTCTTCAGGACTGACCGGCACACTGATGAGTTAAATAGAACAGAAATTGTCTCATGATTGATTCTGGTGGCCTTCCCATGCCTGCTTTCCACGCTGTCACCAAGGACACGGGCAGAAAAACTAAGCTTTCCATTGACCTGAAAAATTTCAGTAACGTTTGCACTAAGACGCTTCAAAGGCTCTGTCGATGCACTTTGTCTTGCAATCTGTACAGAGAATTAAGTATATCAGCACTTCAAAAAGCAGTGAGTCTGATGGTTCTGAGTCGTGTGGAACTACTGTCACGATGACGAAACAACCACCATCGATTACATGGATAAGGGAAAGACAAAACATGCAAACCTGATTAATATACGTTTCATCCTTCTCTTTCGATAATCCTTTGACAGGTTCAGAGGGCCGAAAAGTCAATATCACTTGCTGGACTTGCCTTGGCTGCAGTATAACCTCGGAGACAAGATTCACAGTATTGAACAACTGCAAGCCACGTTGAAGATTACATGAAAAACATCTGGTTAATTGAGCTGTAAAGACGCACAACGCAACCAAGCCGCACAGTTGCAAAATATCTAACGATTGGATCATTCAAACCCGAGATGGAAAAACTCAACCGTCATGACTACCAGTGCTTTTTCTAATGCAAGCACTAAAGCTGCGTGGCGTTACATTTATAACGGATACTTGGCCCATTCAACATCATAATTGATACACTAATAAAAAGCTAAATATTGCCCTGACATCAGTGGAGATRAAGCGAAGAGGTGAAGAACTGAGGAAAAAGACGCATTTATTAAGAACTAAGTTACTTTCTTCAGAAGTACAGCCTGCAATCTGACCAAAACAAAATTAAGGACTGAAACCTATTGACGGATGAAGTGACTTTTCAAAAAAACATGACAGACACGACTCAAACGGATCTTAAGAGAAATAGTGTTTCGAGACCGAATATATGAATAACTCTGCTGCAGATGGTCCTAGCAAATGGCACGTACTTGATTGAAATCATCCGCTAAGAATGTCGCCACTGTCTGCTCCGCTACATTCTCATTATCAAAATTTTCGTTATCTATCTGAAATCCAATTTGTGATCCCAGATCGCTCTCTAGCTTCACGCAAAGGGTGTCATTGCATAAACTGCAACAACAACCATCCTCGTTAACAAAAACTTGCACACATTTTGGCAGGATCGGCCCAGACGATAAAAAGCGATTACAAAAAGGTCAAAATTTCTTCARGCAACAATTCAAGGGTGATAAGGAGGTCACAAAAAACAGCACCTGATAAATGAGAATTTGCGGAGGACGTGAAATTCGTTGAGAATAACATTTTTCAGCTTCACGACATTATTCGCAATATCAGTGGTAAATAAGGCTTCCGAATCTCTCTCAACCTCGGAAGCCATTACCGCGCTCACCGTACCAGCTGCTCGCAAAGGCGAGACACAGACTAAACTTTCCTCTCACCATCCAGGTTGATYCCGAGCTCCTCTCGCCACTTCATCTGGTCCTGGAATTAGATCATCCAATAAGTCAAACCAGCTCTCGAATCCAATCTCATTTCCCAGCCTGTTTCGCAGCTTAGGTTTAACAACGTTAATTCCAATAATTCCACTGAAGTTAATACCGAGGATGCCAATTCCACTTTCCGCAGTAACGAAGCTGACAAATGCAAGTCGAGAATTGCATCACAATCTCAAACACCGATCTCCTGCACCCTATCTTCGACTAAAAACTCATTATCACAAAAATGCACCCGCGATTCAAACAACCTACATAGACACTATTACAAAACCACAAATCACCGCTCATCCTCGATTGCAATCCGCTATAATTTTTCTGAAAAAAAATTTAAAAACACTTCAAAAACAAACCGCAGAACTTCTCCAAATCGCTCAATTCCGTAAATCCTAACTAAACAATCATCCGAGGCTCAATCCAACTCTCTGTCGTCTCCCTCCGCAACAAAACTCCATCTCTACCGCGCGCTAAACCACCGAAAACCAGAAAAATTACAAAACGCGCTTGCTACCTACACAAATCACAACCGAAATTCACCAATCCGCAGCGGCAGGGTTGCAAAACGAAGTCTCCAGGGGTGAAAAAGTGACGAGCTTACAGAGTTCACGTTGCTTACGGACGGGAGCAGGGCGAGAGGTATCAAATGAACTGAAATTACAAGAAGAAAAAGAATCTACGTTACATACAACTCAAGGAGAAGACGCCCTCCCCGCAAGGAGCCGCCATAGTCAGAGAACAACGACGATAGTAGTGCAGCTCACAGAAAAAGCTTCTGTTGCGGCAGCAATCCTGCAAAGGCTCACGCTCGCCCGGCCTAATGACGCTAATTAGTCGCTCCTAAGTTAATGCGATGACGGGCTGACTGGGAAAGTCCAAAATAGGGTGGGAGGACGGGCTGACTGACGGGCTCCGCCTAGATTCCGTCGTCAGATTCAGCCGTGATATGAACATGCGCCTGAACATGTACGGAGGGGATAGATTCCCATGCTCGCCTTGCGTTGCCGTCCAGAACTACCGGTATTTGAAGGGCACAGTAATACCCAGCATCACCACCAGTACACGACATATGAACGGGTGCACGGGGAAATGGAAAGTAACCTTTTTTTTTGGAGTGAGGTTTGACGGTATTTGTTGGCTCTGGACCATGGCTTTTTTTTTCATTTTTTACTAAGTGCCAAAGAGGCGATATTCAATGTACAGCGGTGCTCCAAAATACAACATGCATCCACATATTGCATGTATAATATGGTTTTCATCCATAATCTGGCGATTTCATCTACATTTTTCTTAAATTCAAAATTGTTTGGAAATTTCATCCAAGTTTTTTAACATTTTTTTGGCATTTTTTAGTCAAATTATTTTTTCTAGTGCAATCCGGCACCAAAAAGCCAAAAACAAAAGCCCTACTTTGGACTACAGGGGAAGAGGTCTTGCAGTACAGTAAAACCTCCCTAATATAGTAAGATTGGGACGGGTCTGACACATTACATAAGATAAGTTATTGCATTAGGGAGGGTCATGATCTTTGTATGTGGTTCAACTTGTTATACTAGGACCAGCAATCAAAGTTCTTTGACAAGACTTTATTGAATTAGAGAGAATGGAGTTAGAGAGGTTCTACTCCACATTGATAACAAATGTGAGGAAGTTCAATTAAAAATTACTTGAACTTAAAAAGTGATCAATGAACAAGTATGTAGTAATGGATAGAGCTTTTCATGGTGTCRATACTTGTTCAATTCTATCAAGTCCTAGAAATTATCCTTCCATAGTACATTGAGGTTGAAGGTACTATTTCCGTCTTTTTAAGCAACTAGTTTACACCAAATACATTTGTGTGAAACTCATTACATTGGTATACTACACTATAATTGACCTTATTCTTGAAATTGTTGGAAATGGAAGTCACCAATTTCATGGAAAATGTTCCTTGTTGTCACATATAAATATATATCAAATCATAACTAAGCTATCAAATATTGTAGATTATTCACATACTTAGGTTAAATGTAGTTTTAAAAGAATATGAAGATGGTCCACARAAAATGAATTGTAATCCAAAATTAAAGAGAGCATGATTTTTAAACAATTTCATATTATTTGTGGATTGTCTATGYTTCATGACTCTAAACTTTTTCTTTTTGTCATGTATAAACAATGTACTATCTATACTTCAATACATATCAAATTTGGAAAATTTAGTAGAAAACTTTGAATAAGTTCCTAAAATGTTTGGCATCCTTGTTTAGGAGTGGATTCCTTTAATAGAGTACACTTGTGAGAACATCCACACCCATATTCAAGAAAAGTGACCCTCAATTTAAGAAGCAAAACTCTGATCATATGACCTCGCATATGACCAACGTGCATGAAGAGTATGTTGGGGGATAATTCTACTATCTAAGTCATGTAGGCTTAGGTGGCAAGTGTTATCCTTGGTCCCTCAATTTATGGGCTTGGACTAGATTTGTTTTTGAGGTTTATAGTGAGTCATCTACCCTTGTTCACACTCATAAATCCAAACAACTACATGGCACTTCCCCAATAACTCACAATTCTCTAAAGCATGGAACCAACCTATGGCAAAAACAAACAATGTTAGAGATATGTTGAATCTACACTTTAGAATGGTTGCACGACCTTTTCTCTATTACAACCTTTGTTTTGTTTTATRAAGTCCATTCAAGTTTTACATGTTAAAATTGTTTAAGTGGGAGACCTTTCTTGCGTGGACCCTTGGAGAGTTGTTAAGGCCAATTGTTTGAAGCATACATGAGTGCAGATGCTTTGATACATTTGATAATGAGTTTTTACTCTAAATTTTGTAAGGAATATTTAAATTATGAACAATKCATTAATTATTGCCTAATTTATATGATGTATATGAAAGCACCAAGGAGAACTAACGCCTTCATTGCTCCATCCACAAATGAATGTACAAAATTGTCTCATGTTTCATAGTATTTTATTTTTTATTTTTCTACCACATCAACCCAATTAGGGGCTTCGATTCTAACATGAATTCAAATATAATGATTAACGGTAAATAATACATTCCATTTTTACCTTGGGGATGAAAAAGGAGGTATCACTTCCTTAGATCTCATTAGCTAAATACAAAGGGAGTTAATTAATCCTTAAGGGAGTATGCTCTTGAAAAGCAACCATCTCCTTGAAATTGCCTCTATAAATAGCTGTAGAATGGATATGAGGTGATCCTTGAATGGACCATATTCTCGACCATATTCACCATTGAATGAATCATTATTTTGTTGCAAGAGCCAACCAATGTCTTTAATTTCCGCTCATCTCTTTATAAGTTGCAAGCGGACAGATTTTGCAAAGACCAATGGTTACAAATATTAGGCTCTTATCGGTCCCAAATCTTTGAAAATTCATATGTAATTCAAAAATGATTGGAAAAATATGAAACCACTTGTGCTAAGTTCCACTTTTTTTTTATCTTTGAAAAATGAGCTAAGAATATTTCCGTCCACTGAAACCTACAAAAAATGCGGACCAGCCCTTAAATGGCCCGTTAAATGGTTGCTTTTAGAGCATATTCCCTTAAAAGTCGAGGGAGACGATTTGTGTCCAATGGCTAACAAAGAATCTTTCTTTGTAGGACAAAATTGCAACTATTCATCCTTGGAATTTTGTGTGAAAAGTGGAGATCTTCTACAATACTTTGACTTCCAATTAGTGCTTTTGCATTTTTTGTAAACTAGTGATTTCCACAATATCAAAATGAATGATTTTCATGATTACCAGTGTCATCCTTCAAGGATTAAAGTTGGAGTCATACAAAAGTATTAACTTAACTCTATAATAACACAATGACCTAGTAGTATCCAATGGATGACAAAGAGTACTTCTAAGCAAGGCAAAAGTACACACTTTCATTCTTGGAATTCTATATGATAAGAGGAGGTCTTGCTTAGTAGTTTGACCTCAAATGAGTGCTATTGTTTCTTTTTAACCCTTGAACGTCAAGGCGGACGTTTTGCGTCCGATGGATGACAGAGAATCAATTTGTGTAGGACAAAGGTGCCACTATTCATCCTCAAAATTTTGTGTGGAAAGGGGAGATTGTCTATAGTACTTTGACTTCCAAGGAGTACTTTAAGATTATTTTAAACTAGTGATTCCACGGTATCAAAATAAACGATTTCCATGGTTACGAGTCTGTCCTTTAAGGGTTAAGCAAATGGTTCTCACGGTATTAAAAAGAATGATTTTCACAGTATTGAAAAGGATAATTTTTACGGTATTAAAAAGGATGATTTTTACGGTATTAAAAAGGATGATTTTCAGGGTGACCAGACCAAGGTTCCAGAGTTAGATATTTTAGATTGGAATTCACATTGAGAGTTGCATTGGTGTTGATGCTCTGACTTGGGGTTTGGACCTGCTCAATCCATAATTGAGGGAGGGAACATCTCAAGTGTACAGGGCTCCAACAGTCCAACCCATTCTTTGCAGTTTGTACCTGAGTACCTGACCAGATGAAGAATATTTTTTCAAATCTGAGATACTGCACTGTGAGATTCCAAGCCTATTTTACAGTTTTTAGTTTTATACATTAGTATTAGAAACAGTTGATTTTGGAATATGTGTATTCTTTTGCTAATTTAGCTCTTCAATTTACTTTTTTGAATTCTAGATTCGCTATAAGAAAAATGCTAGATTACCTACATTTAATTTGCTATTAATGACATTTTGAAAAAAAGAAAAACATCTTAATTCTGTTATATAGTGTTAAAAGTGCTCTTGGGTTTTGTAGAATCCCATTAGAATCAACACATATCTTGAGTAAACCGGCCAATTATCGCACAGTTCCAAAAACCACGCAACAAAAGCTTCCAATTACCAAACACTAACCGCAATTCGACTACCAATTCAATTGTGATTGGAACCAACTCTTATATCACCGCCCAATGACCGCATTGACCGCACAATGTGTGGTGAAGGGATGCAAGCAATTTTTAACTAGTTTTCAACTTCATCGCCTTTAAATTGCAATAAAACTTGTAGGAAGCAATCTTTTTGCATTCCGTTTTTTGTAAGTGAATCTTAACATGACATTCAATAATCATGCCAAGTTTCAAAACATGCAAGTCTCTATATTTATGTGGAGAAGGATTTGTGTTTTGTCTCTACAATGATTCGCCACTTTACTATAGGTCATTTTGAATTGAGAATATCACTAAATTCACAACTTATAGTAACTGCTTGATAACTTCTTTTCAAGCTCTTGCAGTTTAGTAAAATATCAACTTAACTAATCTACAAATTATTTTTTAACCCCGAAAGGACCAAGGCCTTTTTTTTTTTTTTTTTTCTGAAAACACACACTCAAAATCGCCATTTTCATAGCAAATAGTTAAAAATTTGAAGATTGATTTTTTCACTCATATAACCGCAGGATCTTACACCTAACTAGAATGAGAATTTGTGGTAAAAATTTCATAAATTTTGACCGCACAGATTGCAAGATACCTTCGTTTAAAGTGAAAAAAAACAAGTATTTTAGCACACTGCGGGACTAGTTTATTTGACTTTGAACCTTCTTAACTTTGATTTTTTGCACTACAGAGTTTTGAGCTTTAAATCTTTATGGTGGAAAATTGAGTTGAGAGTCTAGGAAAAAATTTAAAAAAATTAAAAAAGCATAAACATTAGTCTTTAAAAAATTGTTAAGTAGAAGTAGGTACAAGATAGAAGAAAAATCTAAATTATTAATATCTTCAAGATGGAATTAAAACGCACTAATCCTAATAGTGAGACTGTTCTAGCAAGCAAAATAATCCATGCGGAACTTTACTTTTTGAAAAATTATAAAAATTGCATTCAAAAACGAATCCTACAACTTATTTTTTCAAAAAGATGCTTAAATTGCCCAAAAAATAAGATTGTCCGTAACTTTCTCATAACAAATCCAAATGGAATGAATTAAATCATTCCATGCAGGCAAACATATAATCTATAAGAAAGAATTTTTTTTAAATTAAAATTTTTAAATTTTTTTTTCGTTGCCTCCTCTCCCCTGTTTTGAGCTTATTTGGGTGTAACTTTTGTTCCCGGGGACCGATTAAAAAAAAATTATATAACCACAAATTAATCATTTTTTCTATGTTCGAAAAGTTTCAAAAAATCAGGACAAAAATTGAGACCGTATGTACCTGTCTGAAATCTCATTTGTCCCCCAAAGGAACAATAGTCCTTTAGGGGTTAAGGAAAGTCAATTCCTTAGTTATTTGCTTCTCAACTTCATTTTGGTTAAAATAGACTATTCCATTGCGGTTAGACTTTGAGCTAGCCCATTGTGGGCAAAATTCTAATGGTGGTGTATATTTGAAAACTTGAATGTACACCACCATTAGAATTTTGCCAACAATGGGCTGGCTTAAACTCTGACCGCAATGGGATAGTTTACCTTAGTTAGCTTTACTTGAAGTTGACCCTTAAAATTTTAAGAAGCCCAATTTTGGGTAGCAACATGATGATGTTGTTTTTTATCCTTTGGATGACTGTGTAGGACAAAATTGCAACTTTTCATCCTCAGTACTAAGAGTAGAAAGGGAAGATCTTTTCTAATACTTTGACTTCCAATGAGTATATTTGGCTTTTCAAAGTAGATGATGTTAGACGTTTTCAAAAATGCATGAATTCCACATCCACCGGTCCTTAATATAGAAGGTGCATGAAATGATATGTATAGGAGTTACAAAAGTTTGTAATCATACTAAGCCGGATTTGATGACACATCGCACTTTCAATTTATATCATTATTGCACCTTCAACATATATTTGAGAAGTTGCAAAATGGCCACATATTTAACATATGTAGTGTTGTACTTGATCATGATAAAGGTTAGATATTAAAATAACCTCCAAATGGAAGATGTTATTTGTGAAGTTTTTAATTTAAAAAGGTATATCTTGCCATATTTTAGTACTTATGTTGCATTCAAAGTGTAAAATATTCACCCACATATATGATCAATATTAAACCTTTAAGAGTTAACTTGCAAACAATGTAATTGTAACTTTGAGTTCTTTACTTTTTCAATGATAAAAACATGGTCTAAGTATTTCCGAGAAAACCCACATGACGAAATCAAATTCTGGTGGTCTTCTCATAGTTATTTCCGTATTTTACACAAATTATTTTTCACTTGGGTCTTGTGCTACTTGGTCGCATTTTTGGTGCCATTAAAAAGTCTCTTGCAAGAAAAGATGCACAAAATTGTTTTGTGGCATTTAAACTTATAGTGCAAAAGTTTTAGAATTTTGACTTATTTTTAGATCTTAAATTATCTCAAATCATGGATCTTTTGGAGTGCAAGCCACTTTGTCGTGTTCATGGTACTATTGAAAAAGAAGGGGTGGACAACCTTTGCTTTGTGGCTTTAGACATACCACACAAAAAATATTGAATTTGGAATATTTTATGAATTAAAAAAAATGATTTTCACTTTTATTTTATTATAATATGACAACAACACATGGCATATTACACTAAATACTGAAATCGTGTTGGCTTTACAATTAGATTGCCTTACCCCAAGAAAATTACTTTGCAAGCCCTCAATGTCAACAAATATTTCTATAAATACTTCCGTTTGTGCACATGGAGGTTTATGAGTTTCAACTACACCAATACTAATAAAAAAAAGTAGCATGTTCTTATGCATTAACAATAGATATCTATATAGTGTGGAATATCAAGAAATTAGTAAGGGAAACCTAATTTCACTATTTAGGGTGGTCATTTCTTGCTTTCACTATCTCCAGCTAGAGCTCTTAGGGATGAGTTGTCTCATGAGGATGTGATTTTAAAGTTTAACTTTTTTTTTTCAAAAACAATTATTATTTTGTTTGCATTGCTAGTCTAGATATTGCGTCCTTCTTGGATCCCCATTCTTTTTTTCTAATGGGGGTGAACCATTAGACAGTCTGGTTTGTTGTAAGAGCATCCCAACCAGAGTTCCCTATCCCTAGAAATTTAGGGAGAGGACCTCAAGTACAGATAGGGATACGGAACCTTCACCGCACCAAGCTTTTACAAGTTCTATATCCCTAAATTTTACAAAACTCTCCAAAAGTTGTTCTGTATCGCGAGCCTTGTTTGTAGGATTCGCCAGGTCTCATCTGTATATGAGGTCTCAAAAGAAAATAGGGAAAGGGATACGGAAGACCTGGTGGGGATGCTCTAAGCTTACTTCATAAGTGAGGAAACCTACCAAACCTTCAGTCCTTGAGACTGTCGGTATCTTGAGGCTTTGAAGCTTTAGAGACATGTCTGGTTATCATCAATGCAGGACTGGTGGTTGTTGGTAGTTGTGATTGCCATGTGATCCAAAGCATAAGTTAAGCGTAAGTACTACCAAAGGAAGTATTCCAGTACRGACAAGCACATGTAACTTATGTGTGTTGTCCCATTTGCTCTTATCCTTTGGTTCATGAAATTGCTTGCAAGTCTAGATTAGTGAGGTTTCAATCTAAAAAAAGAATCCTATTGATTGTTTTTTTGTAAAGGTGCCTTATTGCTAAAAAAAAAAAAAAAAAATGAGACTCTTTCTAACTTTCTCATCACTAAATTAATTGGAATGAATCAAAGTTTTTCAAATAGGCATTAAGAAAACTCTATAAGAAAGATAATTAAAACTTTAATTTCAAATTTGGGTGCGGGGTTTTGCTACCCAGATTCCAACATTTTGTGCTTCAAGTGGCATGATTCTTTTCCTAAACACCAAATGAAATAAGAACTATATTCCTAGAGTTTGATATCATAYGAACTTGTACAAAAACCTAAATAGCCCTTCTGAGAACTTTGAACCTTTGGGTGTTAATTACTCGAGAATCCAATTATTAAGAATAAAAACTTCTCCGGCGAGAGTGGAATGTTGAAAGCACTATTCTACATAAGTTTCTATGATTCCATAAGCTAAGACTGAGGTTTTAAAAGCGCTTAGGCTCTAAAATGGTTCACCTACTCAAATGCACACTATTCGTATACGTTGCTCTTTCATTGCCTTCAACAATGTATAAACGATGTACATTTAAGGAGGTTGGCCATTTAAGAGCCCTATGCCATTTCAACTTCAAAATTTTATAACCAATTCCACAAAGCTCCAAAAAATATGAAACGACTTGGTTTAGATGTCAATTCCACTCATCATTCAAGGAAAATCTCCTGAAAATTATTTCAAGATGTTTCACCTCCCCAAAATTGAGTTCCATGCCTAAGCTTTTGATGGTCCATTTATGGACCTCCTCATACCTTAATGAGTACAAATTAAATATTCATGTCAATACTTTGATTCTAATCCAAAACCAAGAATGTTCATGAACACCTACACAATTCCTTCAGAAATATAGCATAGAAGCATAAACCTTTGGTAAGACAACATATCCCAACTAGGCAATGGCGCTCCCAATTCCGGGAAGAGGTTCATCATAAGTATTGGGCCAAATGATTTTGATGCCTTTTGACATTAGAGGCCATTTCAATGTCACTTTTCCAATCACTTCAATATGGGATTGGCACAAAGGTTGACACCAAATTGTCTTCATAGCTTTTCAATGCAACATATGTACATGCCATGAGTTTATGATGTTATGCTTTACTAGATGCTTGGGAGGGACTTATCAATTAATTTAAGGATTGTGGTTTACGGTGGAGCCATCAATAAGATAAGTTTGTTCACTCTAACTTAGGAGTCCCATTTTTCAAGGATGTGAAGGGGCCCCGTGCCTCTTTGGTAAACAATATAATGCTCATGTAATACATAGTCCATGTAGGAACTTGACTGAGTGTTTCCATACAAGCTGAAGACACCCAAAAGCTTCCTTGTTCCATTCTTGTACTTCAAACCACCACTAAATGTGTCCCATAACTTTAGTTAATGTATCATTCAAATGTTTAATTATGCTTTGCTGACGCATTTGAAGGACACATACTTGACTTTGATTCACTAACTACTGATTTTCATAGATTTCAGTTTAGGGTCCACAATGTAACTATTTCAATGGTCTAGCGAGGCTGCAATTTGAAAATTCATAGTGTTTACATACCACATCAAAAAATTGTTTTTTTATATATTCAAGATTTTCACTTGCTTATACAACAAATATATTTTTTTTATTGGGAAAAGGTGCCTCCAACTATATTGAATCGCTTATATTGACGGTTGTGGGTGTTTCTTTGAAATCAAGTTACCAACAAAGTTTTTTTTGCAAGTTGTTGTCAATTTGCACCAAAATAATGGTCCCTACACTAGGTCCTTAAAACATAAATAACAAAATCTTGGATGAAATCACCAAAAAACTCCAAGTTAGAAAAAAAAAAACATACCTTTAAGATAGGTTGTTTGTTTGTTTTGTTTGTTTTGTTTGTTTTGTTTGTTTGTTTTGTTACATTGAGATCTCCTAGACTATGTTTCCTCTAGTGGTGTTCTTTGTATCATCGGAAAACCCCCAACAAGGAGAGGTGCACGGGCTTGGTTTCATGGCGTTTGGATCTGCAATGTGAAAGTTATTGAATTTTAAGGTTTTTATGAATCCAAAAATTAGAAAATTACTTTTACTTTGATTTTGATTGTAGCAACGGCACAGGGCAGACTAGTTGGAATGAAATCACCAAATTGTGAATGTAAACATATTTTTGAATATGAAATAAGTACTAATGTGATATTTTCTATCCAATATGTGAATGAATGTTGAAATTTGTAGCACCACTACATAACATTGAGTAGCGTGCTCTGGCACTGCCTTGGCTTAGGATAGATGGTGTGGAATATACCACATCCAATAGCCTTCATTAGTAGCTAATTATACATGTGGAGGATGCAGAGGATGTTGGGTGTGGAATATTCCACACCATCATTGTAGAGAACTAGAGACCATGCTTGCTATTGGATGTTGTGTATAACATTTATTGCCACCACTCTCGCACTTCATGAAAAATGAAAAAAAATAAAACCCTGGTTACCAACTGAATTTGTCGACAAGTACGTTACGTTAAGTTATTCCATTTCAGTGCCATGGCCTTGGATTCTCACTGCATGACGTGCTGTCCCACACCCTCAGCATAAAGCACGGCAGTGCTACACATTTCTCTACGGTACAGTATCGAAAAACTCTTTGGAGCTCCTCCATTGTACCTATACAGTAGAAATTTAATTCTGTAGCTTGGATGATGCCAGTCTGACACGTGCAGCACTGCAACAACCCTTCCAAAAAAAAATATCTTTCCAGTCAACAATGATATACTTATAACATACACCGCATGACCAATCGGTGTGGGTTTTGTATCGGAATGCCCASTTGTAACTTACTTGTTCAACGAATAAATTCCATGACAGGCGGGCATCAATGGATAATACAATAATAAAGGCACAGAAGTATCTTAAGTTAACTTACCTTTTAGGGCATCCAGCCCCGCCATTCCATAATGGGACTGCACTACTGCAGCCAGTGAGAATGGGATGCTTCTGTTATACGGTAAACAACTGCGCTCCTCATAGTGAGATGCCAAGTTGACACCTGGCAATTCATCCAAAACTKTGATGATAATTGAGCAGTGAGAATCAGAATGAGAAATCTTTCATCTACACTAAATTGTGGAATTAGGTTGCCTTTACAATTAGGTTACGCTACAAGCCATCAAAGTCAATAAATATTTCTACAAATGGAGGTTCATGAGTTCCAACTAAACCAAGAATTGGTTCAAAAGTTGTGCATTCTTGTACAATAACTTTAAATATCTCATTGTGTGGAATGTCAACAAATTAGTGAGGGGCAACCTATTTTCACTATTTAGTGTGGGTTTAGTAGGCACTAATATTATCCTACTTTAGAGACAAATTCGTCATAAAAAATGATTCGAAATATAATTAAATCGGGCATTTAATGAAATTTTCAAGAATGATTAGGTGGCATAATTGAATAAAGTAGAAAATATTGATGGATATAATTTAATATGGATGAAAATTCAAGATTTTTGCAAACAACATTTGCAAATACAAATAAGAGCACTTTCCATCAATGAAATCATTGCAAATTGCAAAAAAAACAAGAATGTAATGATCTTATATGCTATATCAATGTCCAAAATTTTAAACAATGAAAAGCTCAATGACATATAAAAATTAGAGCTTAGGATTAGAAGTCCCAATGAAATATTAGATATTACTAAAAACAAAATTTGAAAAATTACAATTTTTCATATTCAATAAAAAAACCCATATATTTTGTATAGGGTCTAATGTATTAGACCTGAGGATATGGTATCATGGGCTGGATAGACTAAGTTAGTGGGATAACTACTGACACGACTCACAAATGGTCTCAAGACCTAAATTAAGTCACTTGTGAGAATCCTTTATAAATTGGTAGTGAAGTGAATTTTTACCTTGTCTAACATCAAACAAGAAACACATTATGTTAGTGAGAATGATGCTTCTATTATAAAAGACCTCATTCTTTGTAGCTACTAACCTAACACCTAGAAACTCATTCCAAAATTTCATGATAATTGAGCAGAATTAGGATGTCAAATCTTTCATCTACCTTTTTAGCCCATAAACGTTCAGAGTCTTTTCTAAAATTGACAATTTGAGAAAAACTATCATGAAGTATAATTCAAAAGACTAATTTGGAATTGATATACAAAAAAAAGTCGTAGATTTTGAGTTTTAGATTCCATCTATACAATTACGTCGACCAACATTTTCACCAAAGAAGTTTAATTTTATAAATTTTGAAAGGAAAATTTCAAATATCCTTCTAAATTTGATTATCAGCAAAATGTTATTATTTTGGGTAAAGTTTATTGGAATACATTTGAAATGACTCAAATGAGATCCTTTTAGCACGGTGAATTTTTGAAAGTTTTGTGTTATTTGTACCTATGACCTCATTTCAACAAATTTGGTTTTTGTACTAGAGTCAATACAATTTTGGCTTGGTCAACTACTTAGTGACGTACTGTCACATTTGTAATTTTAGAAAAATATGTATTTTGATATCACCAAATCCAACCATTAGATAGGATAACAACTTGATAATACATATTCACAAACTAAGATGACTTTCATCCAAGTAGTAATGAGAAAGAAACAAGAATATTAATTTGTCTATTATCTAGAAAGTGGACGTCAATACACTTAAGGGGTCAAGTAGGCATGAGTAAAATAATGTGCTTGATTGATTAGCAAAATGAATATTGAGATGACTTGTAGATGGTCTTAAAACTTAAGTCACTTGTGAAAATTGCTTATAAATTAACAATGAAGTGATTTTTTACTAATTCATACATTAAATGAAAAATATAGTGACTAACGAAACTCCATATAAATGTGAAATGTTTTCATTTAAACAATTATATAGTGAGCATCAATGTACAAAGTCCAAATGTATATTTGAAAGTTGTAGTGTAGGACGTACTACACATTTCAATGGAAGTTTGAAGAAAAAATCAGTTATGATTTGAATAAAAATTAATTTCAAAAGTTAGCCATGTCTAAAACTTGGTTTTGTTCACCATGTATTACTTTATCTTTTGTCAATTCTTTCTTAGAACTCCAAAAAAACTTTTCAAGCATTGGCAAGTTGGTATACATCATTTCAAATTGTTGTAAGTAAAAATTGAAGGAAGTTTATATTTTATAAATATAGTATTTAAAATATCAACAAATTAAAAAACATACAAATGATGTTGGTTCTCACAATATTTGAGGTTTTGTTTTTGGAATTGAGAGCATGGAATTATGTTAGCCACTGCAAGTTGCAATATGGACCATTTTTCCATTTTAATTCCATTGCATTTGAAATATTTGTTAAATGGGACAATGTATTCAACTTATATTTTGTAGCCACCTAATGTGTATTTAGGTGCAGTTTTTTTGTATGAAGACTTGAGTTCATGATGAACATATTTTTAAGGAAAAAGTAAAAAAAAAATCATCATTGTTGATATCATAAAAAATCTATCAATTTGACGAAGGTTAGTGTAATTTTTGGTAAATTGACATTTTTTTGAGTGCTTGAGATGTGTCTATGATCACACATCGTTTGAAATTTGAAAGTTTGGTCATTGAGGAGATAAGGTATGTATATCCATTACAAACCCTATTTATACCAATTCAAGATTTGTAAGTCTAATTATGGATGTAGATAGGGGTAATGATTAGAAGAAGGCATAATGAGTACGGTGACTTCAAAGTATAGATATGGTTTGTATAGACTAAAAAAATGACCCACAAAAAGTTTCACATCTTGTCTAGAGATAATTGATCTAAGTTTACTTCTAAGTAATTTTTCATCTCAATTCTAAATGATTAACACACATGTTCCAATGTCTTTTTAAATAGGCCACAAAACTTTTCATTTATTTTAACCAATGCTTGAATTTCAAAATCTCACATTTTTATATTCCAAATTTGATGAAATTGAGATAGGAATAAATAAATAAACAGATGTAGATATAAGCAAAAATATGCAAAAATTCAAGACAAGATTCAAACACTAATGGATTAATTGATCATGCACTTGGATCATAGACCATGTTCTAACTACTTACTATGGTTATTGATGCAATTGCCTTCAAGGGGTGAAGGTGACCATAAGATAGAGTAGCCTATGACCACCTAGATGTGCAAATTGGGTATCTTGTGCAATGTGTATTTTGTTGACTGTAACATATGTTCAAACAAATTTGGTGCAAGAATATATAACTGTCAATAAGTAGGAGTTCTGACTGTCTTAAAAAGGTTTAAGCTTAAGATCAATGACCAACCATCCTAATTTTGTTTGATGAGTGTTTTAAAATTGCAAGTTTAGCATCCTAAAAACACTTCTTTTTGTTGCTTGAAGTTGTAAGTTATGACTTGTAACTTGTTTTGACAAGACAACTAAGCCTACCCAAACCAATATTTAATGAATCACACTTCTATCAACCTTAAATAGCATATACATAGATGTGAATTTGATATCATTTTTTTGACTATAGCACCCAATTGCTTGTCCAAAGAAAATGATCGCTACACACTTTGTGAAAATGGATGAGTAATCAACGCAAATGGAAAGTTTGAGGGGATATTGAAATTGGGTGACTCACAGCATTGGGTTGTTTTTACCACTGTAATGTCAATGCAAGAGAATTTTGCCATCGCAGCATGTTTCGATTGGTTTAGGAGAGGCAAATTAAGACTAATAATACTTAGTGCTTACCTTGTTCAAATTTTCACTAGGAAAGGTAGGAAGTAGAAATATCATTGGTTTGGCATGGCAAAGAGAGAAATATGAGAGAAATCTCTACTACTACCAATTGGTAAGGTAGAACCACCTATAACCGACCAAATAAGGAATTTGGACGAATCTGAAGCAATGGAATGCAAGGTAAATATTTTTAGAGGTGTGTTGATAAAAATGATGAGGATTGCAAGCATGACTTGAAATTACTATGAATTTTGAAAGGCAAAAAGTGCTCCACACCTATAGCCAATCTCTAGACTCTTTCAATTCCAATCGTTCAAAAAACTACTTTTCCACTCATTGCTTCCTACTTTTGTTTGCACTACTTTGGAACATGTATCGTGAACTTTTAGTCCCAACTTTGAAAAGATGAAAAAAACCCATTCTAACCCTCGTTGGAAATAAGTCAATCTATGGTTGGCTATGGGGCATTGGTTGGTAATGGGTGGTTCTACCTTAGTAATTTAGTAACTATAGATCCACCTAACGCAATCAAAATGTATGACACTTTTGCCATTGTGACATGTTTTGATTGGTTAAACAATTAAAGAAGTCATGTGACTCAACTCTCTTACATTAACATTATGTACAATAAATTATACAAGGCCAAGCCATAAAAAATAATCACAAGTAAGCACCAACCTTGCTGCCAATGACACATTAATTCCTAACAGGAGATAATTTTTAATAACTTGACTTCCTTTGCAACTACCTAGTCCTTAGTAGCAAGGTTTACACTAACCTACAGACGTGATGATGAAGAAGAATTTAGGAGTCATGAAACCACACCAAGATCCAAATAGACTTCTTGGATATGCACATACAAATCACAACTGATGGCATTGGATGAACTGATCAAAGGGTTGGTTAGGTTATTGCATTACTGCAATCAAACCTTCTCTTTCCCAATGCGTAAGAGTATGTTCGTTGAACGTAGATGCGAGCTGGAAGGCTAACGGTCAAGGCTTTGGGCGTTGAGTAGGTTGCCGACTTCGGAGGAAGTCCTTCTGCAACAACAAGTCCGCTTGCGTAGTTGTGCTTTTTCTCACAACAAGAATAGTCTTAAGTTAACGAAGATCGATTAGCTATGCCAGAGATTATCCTGATCTGAGTCCAGTGTTGCTTTCTTGCCTGACCTCGCATTGTTGTTAATTTAGATAGATAGATCGGTCTTCGTTGCGTTCATTGCGATGATGAGGCACTCGATCTTGAACCCTTGGGAGACAAACCGAAATTATGTGAGGCCAGTCGTGTTGCTTCTTTCCTGCACAAAATTGGCGAATAGAATTCGTTGTGCGGATATATAATCGACAGCCGATGTTAAGTGACTCGACCTCAAGTTGTCAGTTAATCAAACTTCGTCTCATGCATTGGGATGATGCGCTCGTTCTTGAACCCTTGGGAGACGAACCGAAGTGAGGGGAGGCGTGCTGCTTGTTTCCTGCACAGAAGTGGCGAACAAAATTCGTTGTGCGAATAATTGACAACTGAGGTTAAGTTCTCCAACCTCGCATTGCTAGTTGATCGGACTTCGTTACATGCAGAGCTAGCGATGATGCACTCGTTCTTGAACCCTTCGGAGGCAAACGGAGGCGAGGGGAGACGTGCTGCTTCGTTCTGTGCACAAAATTTGCGAAAAAAATTCTTTAGGAGAGTGGTTGATACCTGATGCTAATTAAGTTCCTGGACCTTACATTGCCAGGTAATCGGACTTCGWTACATGCATTGCGATGATGCTCTCGAATTTGAACCCTTGGGAGACGAGCGGAGGCAAGTCGAGGCGTGCTACTTATATTCTGCACAAATTGGTCGGTCGTTGTGGCTATAATGGACAAGTGATATTCTTGTCATGGCATAAATAATAACTGTCGGGGATGGCGAAGGAGTGAGAATCTTGGAGCATGGTTAGTGAAATTGCCGGCTGCTGTTAGCTCTTCTTTTGAGGATTTGGTAATGACGGTTTGCGAGGAACTGGATCCAAGTAATGTTGCGGCGGTGGTGCGATCTTAATGTATCYGTGGAGGATAATTGTTTGGATGGTGTGAGAGGGGCACAGGTCCTGTTACGGATCAAGACATCGTCGGGTTTTTTCTACTGATATTGTTCATGGCCATGCCCTCGTAAATTCATGTCCGAGCTCACGTGTTGAGCATATGAGCTACCGTCTATCCAGAGTCATTTGCCGGATTATCTCAGGCATCGATGCCTGGTGGAGTTTCAGGATTCAAATTTGTGCAGACTGAGACACTCTGTATTGAATTGATGAGGAATGGGGAGAATTGGAGGAAGTATGTACGCTTGCAGCAAGGATGTGGCGGTCTTMAGATTGGAATGCCGAGGTTTTCCGGTCGCTGGTCAGCAGATCCTGCAATGTAAAGAATCTACGGAACATCGATTTTCTTGAGACGGTTAAGACTTGACCAGACATGTCTACTACTTAATGTGCACCTTAACATTAAACAGAATAAACATGAATTCATTACCTTTTGCTATTAGTTTTTYCCGCTCATTATCTTCGCCAGTTTCTCTTACTGGTTTCCAATGTTGAAGTGAGAGCTTGGAAACCCTGTGTAAAGGACAGATCAGGGAAATGGTTGACAGACATGGATTGAACTTGGGGCACGGCGATTGAGCTGCGAGAGCTCTACTGACGAATTGTTGGGATGTGAGAACCGAAGTAGTTTCTTGAGCTACCTTCACAACCGATTTTGTTTTTCTGAATCATTCCGAACTCACTGAAAAATTCTTGCACGGGCCTGATAACATYGAGGATTTTACTGTGGTTTTACTTAAAATTCTTGACATCTGCTGAACAGTCACCACCTCTTGAATTGTCAGATGTGCCACCTTCTTGGCAKCTGTTSAGATGTTGGTGACTTCTAATTTCTTCGATTCCTTCTCTTGAGAATGCKCTGCTCAGTCTGTYCAGAGATACTGAATGCCGGWTCCTTTTCATTAACGTCCTAAATTGTAGTTTCTCGTACTCTGGCATCCCTACACATCAGGCTGATTTTAAGGGTTTGACAGGGTTAGGCAATTAGAGATTTACGCTTAATTTTACAAACAATTGTTGGACAACTATGAGGAAGGTTAGTGTCAGCACTTCTCACGTCATTTRTATTTGGTGACAGGAGTGGGTGATGGAAGGACGTGCTTGCTAAAGCCGCAGAAAAATTCACTGACGCGGACACTCACCATGAGGCTCCTCAAACGGAAAGTTAGGAAGCTCGAAGGATGCGGGAAGGTGATTAAGCTCAATGCCCTGCTAGAGTTCTTTTATCCTTTCCCTTTTCAAGTTTGCACGGTCCGCCCATTTTCAGAATTGTATTATGGAACGACGTGTACTGACTTCCTCCATTTGCATATGCAATGTTGTCTTACTAGAGTGCAAGAACGAGTATCTCTTTCGATCTAGCGGTTCCTAGAGTATTAAGTCTTAWRGTYCAAAGTTGTTGAACTTTGTATGTGAATAACCGGAAGCATAATAATCAAATTTTTGAGCTCAAGAAATCACTGCAATTAAAAGAAAATTGTGTTTGTCAGTTGACACGTTTTTATCAAAATGAGATACCGATTTGCGTTCTTCACTCTTGCAGCTAGAGCTGGAAAGAGTCATTGGATTGACGTCGACGTCGGCAAGCGGGTTATCATGCAATCCAACCACCGGAGAACTCGCTTACTTGGCTGGCGCTGTTGTAGTTGTTTACAACGTCAAGACCAGCTGTCARACCCGATTTTTAATGGCTCCTAAAAGTGCTAAAGCTTTCACATGTATTGCCTACTCAGGTCAAGGAGGAAGACTTCTTGCAGCTGGCGAGGTATGTGAAGGGTGCTGTGTGATCACTTTTTCCGGGTCCATGGATTGTCATATGGTGCTTTCCAAGAACAATCTGCATTCGCTCTTTAAATTGACCCATCCTCTGACCGTTAAGTTGTTTGAATGACTGGATTGGATGTGAAACGAAACCCAGACTTTTAGAATCAGTTCTACCAAAAAACATTCTGTTGCCTGGAATGTTTCAATCTGTAGAGAACGGTCATTAACTAGGGTTTATCTTTGCGACCTAAAGATTGTACCAAACACTGCACCTAAAATTTGAGTTTTCTGGAGTGAAATTTTCATCAAACCAACTTGACCCTGACCCTCCAGGGTGATTAATGCAAGCTCATAGTTGATGTATGCGCAACTTTTCATGATCTAGCTATATTATTACGTCTCTTTCCATCTYARTTATTTTAAWTATATCTTAATTTATCGGTTTGGAKCTTAYTTCTTTAGCAATGATGTTGCAAAACGTCCTTAAGCTCTTCTGACTGTTTGCATTGCYAAGTGGCAGAAYCCGTAGTTTGTATACGTTTTGACTCGTTCCACTGATGTACAAATTTACTCAATGCAGTCAGGGCATCAGCCAGGCGTTATTGTTTGGGAAGTTTCTGTGGGAACATGTGTTGCTGAATTGAGGACACATAAGCATGGGGTCTGCTCTGTCCAATTTTCACCGAATGGTGAGCAATCTAGGACAAMTACGAATCTGAAGCTTTATTATTTCTACAAAGCAGTGTTTGAATTTWTTTAGAGCACGCAGCYTTTCAATGCAGTTCATATTCGGGGTGCTTGGATGGAAGTTTTGMCAAGGATTTTCTTCAAGATTATTAATAAAAGGATTTTTCTTGAACAGCTGTCTGATATCTCCAATCACAATGAAGGTCATATAGCGAGCAGAACGTAGAAGAAGTTGCCTTTCATGTTACATGTTCTGACGTGTATGTCTGATGATATCTACTTGCAGGAAAACACCTTGTATCGGTTGGTGTTCATAGTGATGGACATGTGTGTCTCTGGGATTGGAGAAGTGGCACGTTATTAGCAAAATCTCGCGCTTCTACAACATCTCAACCGGCATGTGCACTACAATTTGCGTCTGATGGTAGTTTTTTTGTGACTGGAGGCATAAAGCATTTGAAACATTGGGTGATTGGCTTGCCCAAAGCTAGATCTGCCGGAGGCAATGGAACCATCGGAATGGAAGGAAAAACCGTAAAACTCGGWAGCCAGAAAGATAGTTCTTTCGTTGCAATCCTGTCTGCTCCACCAGCAAAGGATGCGACAACTGTGACCCCTGACTTTCAACCACTGTACGCGCTAAGTGCTGCAGGTGCGTGTTGCCCAGTAGATGCGGGTATATTTTATTTGTGGGACTGAATTTTGAAGCATATCAATTTTTATATACATGTTGGTGCACATGGTTACATTTAGATACCAATAGTAGTTTTTCTACAAAACTATTTTCGTACATGTGCCAACTTTATCTAGCAGCAAAGTTTCACTTCGGAAATCTGCAGCGCGTGTCATTGGTCGACAAAAKTTCTATCGGACTTAMCTTTTTCCCTCRAAATTTTCAGGAATTCTGTGCTTGCTTCATTGCGGTTTGGCTATYGAGAAGTGGGTTGATCTGAAGGTACTAGGGYCGGTGCTCCAACMCCTCGCTTAATGTCRAATTGCATTTAGGAAACGCAGTCATGCGATTGRTCAAATTAATTTTCTGCTGCTCTCTAATTTTGTTCCTTTAAACATAAAATAACTTTTGACCTATGCTTAACTCAAATGATAGGGCTTCTATATAAGTTGGCCTGTCTTGTTTATCTCTTAAATCCCCCAAGGCTAGATTGACCTTTTTCTTATCAGTCATTCTTTGAAATAGCGACTTCKACATTATTAAAGATCGGTTGGACGTCGTGTATGATGACCGGCGCAGGTCAGACATGGATACGCTCTAGCTGTTTCCGAAGCCCATGTGGGATGTGCTTGCAGTGACGGGATTGTTCGTGTTTTCATGCATGGGAGCCTTGCATATGCTGTCACATTGCCAAGACCTGCTCCTTATGGTTATCATGGACTAACAGATGCCAGTGTTGGTGCTACTCTTGCCGTTGGAAATCGCACACAACCTGGCATTCGGTTCCCTGATGCTGTTGCGTGCAGCTTCCTTCAAGAAGGGCACACTCTCGGTATGATAGTGCTACTTGTGTGTTTCATTTCTTTGTTTGAAAGTCGTCTCCTTTTGTCTGTACAAGACGTGGTTTTATCCCTGGTCTCTGTATATCCTTATGTTACCAACTCATATTACGTTTTACTCTGGCCGGGACGTGCTCAATCGATTACTCTTTTGTTGTGAATCACAGCTGTCATTTACGGAGACCATAGCCTTCTGGTTTGGGATGTGCAGAGCTTCTCAAAGGTACATCTTTGCTCAGAGCTCGTGGCAATAGTGCTCTGTATCGCTTTAAAGATGTTCTATCAGAGGATAAACTGTTGCCGTACGTAATGGGTATTCCTTTTTAGCTTTCTCATTATCTGTTCACTTTCTAGTATAACTCAAATAGTGGTCGTCTAGTTGATGAGGAATCCAAAAGGTTTGCAGTTCGTGAATTTCTTCTGAGCAACCTTTCCCTCCTGTGACGGAAAGAGTATGAAGACTATCCAAATTCTGCACTAGCGACCGTTTATGCATTCCCCAGTGGTCATGGTCTGCTATGTATATTCTATATGCTTGGTTGTATATATGTTCAGTGAACCTCATCCTATCGACACTACTCAAAGATTTCTTCATTGATGCAGATAGGAAGATACCGTACATTGCTCTSCCACAATTCTTGCATATGGGATGTGTCTCTATTACCAACACCAAAGCAAGTGCCAGCTCTCCAGCTAAACAATGAGAAAGACTGTTCGCTTGGTGGAGCATTTGCGACTTGCTCTGCTGATGGGTCAATTAGGTTGTGGAATCTCGGTTCAGGGCAGGAGAAGTATAGTGTAGGATTRAATGCAGCTTCATCGCGGCCTCCCAATATTTACAGCAAAGACATTTTGGGCGTTCTATACATTGGTGAGCCAATTTGAAATCCTGCAGTATTGGCTTGGGAGAAGGAAAGTGCCGTATTGTTGCATATGTAGCATCCTTTAAGCATGTCACTATGAGGACAAATTTGAGCTTTCAGTTGTATTTTGAATTCATGCAACTCTCTTTCTATTGGAGAGTGCATAATCTTCTGGTTGAATATGGCCATGCACCTAAAATGTGTTGCTTGCTAACCTGAAACATAAATAAAATGCTTTATTGCCTGCAGAAAATAGGGGAGATCAAAAGGATAAAAATGGCATGGGTACGATRGATGGGGAGTCGGTGGATACTTTGCACGGGTTTCGGACAATCTGTGCTAGTCCAGATGGCCAGCATCTTGCTGCTGGTGATCGAAATGGAAATCTTCGTATCTATGACTTGAATACGTTGCAACTGTTAAACTTCAAAGTGCGTCCTCCTCTTGCTGCACGACAGTSCTGTGGTATTTGAAATTTTCTGAGTAAAACTGAGTTGGAGAGTGGGTATTTGTATGACCTCCCACGTGTATATCAGTTGAAAGAATCCAAGTACTAGATGCAATAATCGCCATTCACATGCTGGAAAGCTGAAAGTTTTGCAGGAATGTTGACAGGAAGCACATAATGGTGAACTGTTATCGTTGAGCTTCACTTCAAACACAAATGACAGATTGGTTGMGGAACCAGTCTGCATGCCCCTACTGGCTTCAGGAGGCAGAGATCGCCTTATACATGTTTATGATGTGAACAGGTTGGACTCAATGTTCATGACTTGAATGCAATGCGTTCAGTGTAAGTAATGAATACATGGGCTAGGATGTAATCAAGGATAATCCTCTCTAGTTACCAGAGGTTTGTGCATGTCTTCCTCTGATAAGGGCATTGCTTTGCAGGGGTTATGATGTTGYTGAGACCTTGGACGACCACTCAGCATCCGTGACCACCGTGAAGTTCGCATGCAGTGGGTCGAAGCTCCTTAGCTGCAGTGCAGATAAGTAAGTACTCAAAGGTGCTCCACTTCGACATCATTTTCAAGATTCGACTATTCTTCTCATTCATACCCGTTTSTAGATTCAAAGTTCGAGTATATTCTTGGGTGTACTCCTTGAAATGCGAATTCTTTGATTTCTTACGCTTAGAGCAGGATGAAGTCCTTATTGTGGATTATGCGCAGGACTGTAGTGTTTCGCAATGTGGTGGCTTCGGGCGCTGGATGCAAAAGTTCACGCTACCATCAGGAGCTTTCACCACGAGGAACGTTCTATGACATTGACACAGATCCCTGYGACAAACTCGCAGTGGCTGTTGGGCAGGTACCGTTTATAGGTAGATCAAATGGTGGCAGTGTTGCACTTGTGGTCTATTGCTATACCTTGTGATTTTATGGACATRCTGTKTTCTGTCTACGCCTAGTGGTTTTGTTCTTCTATTATAAAACCCGTGTACTCCTATTGATGATTGAAACTAGGATAAGAAGCTCAGCATCCTGAATTTGGCTAGTGGCAAGACTGTTCGATATCTGAAGCCTGAGGGTGATGTTGGAGAGCCTTTCAAGGTGACTYGGACTATATTATTTAGCTTATTATTCCGCAACAAATTTGCAATTTACTTGAAATTAGASTTAAAAAAAAGCGTTTCAGACGTCATCTTCTTCGTGGATCTGTTTGACGAAAGGTGAATTGCTGTTCTGACGTACAAAATTAAGAAGAATGAACTCTATCCTATGTGGTTTGGCGTAAATTTAGAGTCCGTTCGTCATGGGCCCCTTCTCACRTCCCAAAGGTCAAGAAACATACAATTAACAATTCTGTTGTTGACTTGCACGCTTGATGCTATACGGCTCGACAGGTGCGCTTGGATCCCAGCGGTATGTATGTTATTTGTTCCCACTCGGATCGAATATTGAGAGTGTACGACTTCCTCAATGGGGAGCTTTTGGCTTATGCATCAGGGCATGCAGAAATTGTTACAGGAATGGYATTCCTTCCAGACTGCAGAAGACTTGTATCTGTAAGTAAATTAACCTCCAGAGCTTCCTATTCTACTGCAGTGACAATGTAGCATAGCTGCCTTTTACTTTTTCATGACATACTTGTGGTTATTGTCATCAAAACTGAGAGCGTTCTTGCCGTGCATTGCGAACGTATTGCTCATTGCGCTGGCAATGTGGATTTCCCAAGTAAAATTTCTTGCCTATCGATTTAATTTACTGTGTACARGTTGCGGGTTTCGCTCAAAATTGAAATATTTTACATTGCTTTAAACTAGATCACTTGCTCGGAAAATCTGGGTCTYTCTGTTTATCTGTTTCATTTTCTGCTGCGAATACAAACGCCGTGACTCCTGTTTGTGGTCAGTTGAGGTTTCGCTAGGCTGACCYAGATCTGAATTATACGGATTGGCTTTGGCTTTTCTCAGAAAGTTTAATTTTACATGTTTTTGAGCATCGGTAACAACTTACTGTCATGAGTTGACGAACTTTCAGGTAAGTGGAGATAGCTGCATCTTCATTTGGCGTCTTCCGCTTAACATGTCACGTTCCATGAGGAAACGTTGTATTGCAAACGCTGAGTCCCGACCGCCTCCTAGATGCTTGAAGTCTGCCCCGACACAATCTCCCAGACACTTGGATAGAACCATCAGTACCCCAAGAAGAGTTGACCAGGCAATAGCCTTTGATCCTCTTGATGTGAAAGCAAAGGACTCTTGCCAAAACGATCAGAAAGATAGCTCGGTTCAGATAAAGCACGGGCAAGTCATAACCCTTTCAGCAACAGTACACGATTCGAGTTACAAAGCTGTTGATAGGCCTCATACAGAGCCTGCTGAAAGTAAAAAGGTACAGTTAGTATAACCTCAACTAGTTTTAAATGAAATTAGTTTTCTCATTTCGAGCTCTGGTATCATCGTTTGGAAATTCATGTCGGGTTTGATGTAAGTGATAGATGGCCTCTGTGTGCAGCGCTTAGGACGTGACGGATACAGAGCTGTCTCCGAAGCCCGAAAAGAAGCAGTGCACCCTGTCGATAATTCGAACATACGCAGTTATCCTGCTGAGGATCTTGGTACAAATCTTCAGCAAAACGTTCTTGAGAGTCGAGCCTTGCAACCTGAAGGCAGTCCSTTGCTGTCTGCGCAAGATGACCTGAGGTGGGCTTGATCCCAGAAGATGAAATCTACCTGCAWCACCACTCGTAATTGGTAGTCAATTTTAATGATGTATTGTCTCAAGCGTCCGTAAGTGTGTTTACTCAAGTTTTTTTTCGCAGTTGAAGATGAAAATCGATGACACCTATTGAGTAATTCTCAAACTAATGTGGTAACTCTTACCATGGTTGAAATTCAGGAGGGAGTCCCACTGGAAAACGGTGCACACTGTTTTTTTCGGTGAGAATGATTACTCTCATGATGAATCACTGYCGAAAGCAGGTCCTGAAGAGACAGYRATATGTGAAAATGACAGGAGGAACATAGCAGGTAATGGTGCTGTTTCATCCAACACAATGAACGCCCCATTCAACCCATTGGAAGCGAAATTTTCTGAGAAATCATCTCTTAATACGGAAAAGCCTTTGCAGGCGACGTCGGATTTTGAGGACGAAGATCGGATAGTTACTGACCTGTCAGATGCTGGTGAAGTTTCAGAAGCTCAAAAATCCATGTTTGCTCTGGAAGGCGATCAACCCGAACGGGCTTGTGAAGAAGTTAAGAGCTACCGAGAGAAGATTGATGTCTCTTCTGCAGGAGGAGAAACTCATGAAAACTTTGGCAGATTCAATAAAGAAACTCTGGACTGTCATGCTCAACCTACACAAGCGGAAAGAATTTCTAAACAAGACTTAAATGCAGAYGGAGAGTTTAAGCGGATACCCACTTTGGAAAAACCAAAGATCTCCATAGATACCGAGCTTATGAAGGTCAATGACGATGGCGACGAAGACTGTGACTTTCAAACTCGSAAGGACTTGTTGATTGGGCGCTTCCACAAAATTGCTTCRAACCGGAAGGTAAGACACAAGAGTGCTGTAGTTCTTCAATCTTTGGGCACAGGCATGTCATGAACATAAATGAGCATCTTCAATCGAGAGCTTAGAGCAGGATTTCCAGTAATCTTTAGATACGATGTTCAGTGTCTAGCATGAAAGCTGAACTTCCAATGCTCTTTTGACATCTGCAGGAGGAAGATTTAGATAACAGTAGCTTCTCCACACGGTTTTTTGCGCGATCGAATTTATCCCTCCCTCAAAGTCTATGGTTTGACACATCCTTAAAAGCGGAGGTAGAAATTGCAGGAACTGAAACTCAAGCCCTATTACAGGATGAAGATCTAGAAAATAATCCAGGACGACTTTTGGCTGCAGAAAGAGAACGGCTGAAGCTGCGGGAGAGGCAGGTACAAAGGAACCGCAAATGTTTTTCTCCGGTCAGACTACCCTTGATACTGCGATGAGAGAGTAAGGAATGCGGAGTTGGTACAATTAGTACTTAGCAGATCGTGTGTTTGTAAAACCCAAAGGACAAAGAGATCAACCCCTAGGATTGGGTTGATCTAGATTGACTACTGCATCATCACTCTCTTGAAAATTAACAATTCAGATTTTGCATTCCTGCCAKTAGTCGAGAACGATCTTCCATTCCCCACAGWACTGGTCAACTGGGTCATTCGCTTTTTCTATCCGCGATCATTGAATCATWTCTTGTTTCCTAGTTGAAGGTTGGTCTTTGTGAGATGACAGAACAAAATGGCGATAGAGGTTCAACGTATGCGGGAGAGGTTGGTAAATCTCGGGATTGCAGTCGCCGAAATTGCACACGACGGTGAGTGCACAGATCGCAAATGGGACGGAGAAGACAAATTTTCTGGCTATGCATTGCCCGCTGAGAGCCCAAACAAGCGGTCTGCATTTGCRGCACATGATGCAGCCGAATTTCAAGAYTCTTGTTTGCCGAATCCTCCTTCTGAACCACCTGGATCTGCTCAACATGGTGCTAAAAGGRCTTCGAGTTTTTGTCTTCAAGATAGGATTGTAGATGGCACCGASAGCTTGTGCTTAGGTGTTGTGAGCAAGAAAAATGGCATCGCATTGTCAGCGGGTGARTCTTACAACTTAGACGGTGCTGCCCCTTGTATGATGGGAACCCCTCGAACCCCTTCGGGCACTCACAGCCTGAGAAATTTGGATGGTCGGAAGATTGATTTATGGCAAATTAAGGCGAGAGAAGATCCTGAAGGTCGAAATAGACTAAACGTSGAGGAGGAAATAGAAGAGGAAATATCCATGGCTGCACAGACTACTAGTATAAAAGAAGATGAGAAACCTGTTGACAAGMAAGGATCAGGAGTTGAGGATCCTTCGATTTGTCGACTWATAAAAATACCATCCAAAGCGGAGGTTGGACGAGTTTTAGCAAACAGAGGAGAAAGAAATGCAGCTGAACGAGGGTTGATTTCTCAGGARCACAGTCCTTGCAACAGAGCTGCTGGCCCTCATGCTAAGTCCCCTGAAAGTGAGCTTGCTAGAAGAAAAGAGCATGAGATTGTGGCGAATCACAARGACGCTCTGTCTTCAATAGCTACAGTATCTCCAACATTCSGAAAAGCTTTAAAGRGMAGAGAAAATATTATGCYGTTCTTCGAGGGAGGRAATCATAACGTGGAACAGAGGCTGGATGGACTTCATTCACAAACCAAGCCGAAAGCTGACAGCCACGCTTCCATTCCTCCATCTTGCACACTCCCTGCGTGTAAGGATTCACTCTCCTCCACCAGATTCTTTGAGGCACCAAATTGCGAGAGGAGGGAAATGCCTCACGAACACGAAGAAACAGATTTTCAAGGCGATTCACAGCTCATGCGGACACAAAGGCTTTTCGAAAGATGCAAAAGTGTTAACATGAATGAATTCCTCGGTACGTTTCAGGTGATGTCTTTCTGGTTACTGTTTCTTAAGAGAAAAAAAGTCAATCGCATTGGGCAGTTCATGCAATCAGCCGTAATCTTCGTCCAAAATTTGTGTGGTATTTAAGTGGTTCTAATCGCTAGAGACTCTGAGTGAGAAAAGTTTTTGGAGATTCTTTCATCCATTAGTACAAAATGAGAACGCACTTCCGTCATACTTACATCGATAGCGAAAAGTCTGCTGTGATTGCAAACAAAACTTTTACTTCGAATAGTTCCCGTCAGACTCATTCAGCCCTGTATTTACCAACAGGTGAGATACCTGGCGTGGAAGCCCAAGATCGACCTCCATGCTCTTCTCTAGGGCCTGCAGGTGAAGARCCTTGCATTTCTACCCCGTCGCTTCCTCGCCCAGTTGAAGATTATCAGAAGTCTTTGTATGACTTRATGGAAGCAGCAGACAGAGCATCCTCGCTCTTCGGTGAAGTACGATCCGTCTGTCGAAGAACTACCCCAACACCTTCTGAGGCCSCTTGCACTCCTTCAACAAGTATATCACTTGATATATTATCTCTCAGTCGCACTTATCAAAGATTGCTGCCTGGAACGCTACAAACTGTGCAAAGACTAGCTGATGAAGCTGCAGCATGTGGACTACCGTGTAACAGGGCTGTGACTACTGTCGACAATGACAGCTTGAACAGTTTCAGTCCCGGCAAAGGTGGGCCAAACACTGTTCAATATTCTTGTTTATTAACATTGTGATCCGACACTTCATTTTGTTTTGGACGGGTGCATCTAAAATTTCTCATCAATGTAGCAATTGAAAATTATTCCACTCCCTTTGCGGTATATACTTTACATTCGCAAGATTAGATCAGGCAGAATAACCAACCTGAATTGATTAATGATTTGTCCCGCAGATTTGCTTAACAGCTCAGCAACAGGTTCAAGCATGTTCCAGTCAAGGCCAGGAACAGGCGCTTCTTCCTCACTGGCTTCAGTAGATGTGGAGGGATTCATTTCTCGCTTCTCGGAGACACTGGCGAGCCAAGTTCTCGCACTTGTTCACAAAGCTTTGCCTGGCAAGCAATCATGAAGGGCACCAGGCGGACTTAAAGGAATTTATTTGCTATCACGGCAGATTGCGAACCAGCAGCGTACTTGCTGGGGTAGGTAAGAATTTCTGATCGTTTGGAGGTAACAGAATTTCTATTCCATTAGCAAATGYTCAATCTCTCTAGTTACACTRGAATTCTCAAATCTAAATGAAGAGATTCGGCAGCGGAATGTAAAAATTAGCCTTCATTCTGGTTTCTCCAAAAATTCGTCCCTGCTGTTTCTCCGGTCTATCTWTTGTTCACACCCAGGTCGTGCTCTCAGCCACATAAGTGCACACTCGCCTGGACTAGGCCTCAGCCTGTTGGAGCSCGAAGAGTTGTGTACAGGAAGGGTGATAAGAGAAAATAAAATACGCATGTTTCTTATAAATTCGGAAGCATAAACGCAATTTAATGCTTTTGCAAGCTAGTGGCGGCCAAGTCATCGTCAATCCTTMGCTGTATGCAACTGTTGTAAGTGTATACAACATGAAAGATGAATAGAGCTTGATGTATCCTTCAAGTGTCCAATATTTTATGCACAGACGTTGCAACGTTTACCTGATCGCATCAGCTTTGCGCATCTCTTTTCCAACAAGTAACCTAGTAGAAGGAATATAATAGGTAATGGTGTACACCAAAATTGTATTTTCTCTCGTCACGTAACTGGGGAAGTAAGTAGTCTCCTGTAGGGACATTATTTTGAAGGTCCCCTTAATCTACTAAAATGACCTCTCCGAGGTTAACAAGCCGTCACCAAAGAATATCTTAAGATCTTGGAGTCCCTAAATGAAGGAATGTTGGTCCTTAATATCGTAATGGACCAGTCGACGCTTCTGTAAATAGAGTCTCTTTCAATGAATAGGTATTCTACGCTGTTAGTCGACTCAAAGTAGCTGAGTCTAGAATGTTTAAATCAATTGGTGATTTTCACATTTGATTACTAATGAAAGACTCGCTCACCCGTTGCAGAGAAGACCCAGAACACGGTGCTGGCAATGTACATAACCGAAGTCAGTGTGAGAATCGACTGAAACGACCCCAAGCGTTCAATGAAAAGGCCAGTGCCCATGGTGCTAATGATCGCTGCCAAAGTGCCTGCTGTATTAGACATACCTGCGGAATAATCCACACATGTTGGTATTAGTCAGAATTACTTCCGCGATAGGTTTCGCAATTCTACTTCCACGAGAARTGTTGAAAATTCTTACCATGTAGAACACCTGCATATTTGGGCCCAATCTCCTGGTAATTGACAAGGAAGCCTGCTTGACTGAAGGCACTTAAGCCCACTGCGGCAGTGAGCCAGGCTGCGGCGACCATGGGATGACTGACAGAGTTCAATCCCAGGAGCGCCACTGCCGGTCCCAGGAAGCCAATGGATTGCATGATCTTGCGTGTGGTTGTCACCGAGACACCAGCTTGCACAAGAGTGTCGGAGCTGGCGCCGGCGACGAAACCCACGGCTGCCATCATCGCCCACGGCAGGGCGCTGAACCACGCCGCGTCCTTGAGGTTCACTCCCAGCACCTAAATACCACCTCAAAATCATCAGTTCAAGGACGGTTTACTGTCATTGACCTTAATTGAGAACGASGAAGTGAGCACTGTAGCAATCATAGGAGCAGAATTGTGCTCACCGTGTTGAAGTAAACCGGCATCCATCCCAGCAGAATAAAGTAACCCTGCACAAGGAAATATTCAGTATCAGCATTGAAAACCATTTTTGGGAGCAATCCGAAGTCACGCAGTCTAAGCTTGAGTGAACTCGACGTACCCAGTTGTTCATGAAGTTGGCCACTATGATGGCCCATGTGGGCAGYTTGGAAAGGAGAAGACGAAACGGTGGAACAACAGCACTGGATGTGGTTGCTGAATTCCTTGACCCAGCGGTGGCTATTACATCCTCATTTCCTCGTTTGATGTACTGATACTCCTCCCGTGAAATCCTAGACTGGTTTAGTGGATTACTAGTGATGGCAGCCAGCCATACGACCAGCCACAGAAAACCTGTGAATCCGAACGCCACGAACGGTGCTTTGACGCCGAAACGAGTGGTGAGAAGCGTGGGCGTCAGGATCAACCCAGAGACGCTTCCCAGATGGAAGCCCGCCATGGTTATTCCCACTGCTCTAGACCTCTCTGAGCGAGGAAACCACCTGGAAACGAAAAACTTGGATGTTCAGCAAATTAAGGTCACCAAATCCTTCCCGAGATATCACCACATGCATTTCGAACGTAGGGGTTACAAATCAAGCGCACTTGGAAATCATGTTGTTCATGCACGGCATCGCTACACCCTCGGCCAGGCCCATGAGCACTCGGACTGCCAGCAACATGGGCAGCGACTGGTTCGCTGCCCAGGGCGTGAGCACTGTGGCGAGCGACCATAGCGCTACCCCCCACGCCATGACGCTCTTGCCGCCGTAACGATCCGCCAGCGCTCCTCCCGCAATGGGTGACAGAAGGTACCCCCATAGAAATGACGACTGCACGATTCCCACACGAATTACATTTCAGAGATCACGATTGTAACGGAGGGTGGTCTGAATGAGATGAAGAAGGTGGGAGAGATTGATTGAATTAGCATACTTGTACAATGCCTGCGAAGCTCTGGCTCCACCCATGGGCTGCAGACATGGGCACAATAGCGACGGACATGACGACTCGATCGGCGTTGCACAAAGCCATAGCTATGGCCACCATGGCGACCACCTTGGCTCTCTCCGAAGTGAGAAACTCCAACAGCCCCGCTTCCTGATCTCCTTCCACGAGCACCAAATCTGCAGCTCCAGTCAAAGCCACATGACACTGCGTGCTCTTTGATCTTGTGGGGCATGGTCGACCTTGGGGTGATAAGATTCGTGAAGAAGACTCGAAATCCTCGGCTGGAGAGGAAATGGGTACATTTAGGTCGCGGAGTGCTGCAACAGGGTTTGTGATCCGCTGGGAGAGATGTAACGTCCGAGAAGTAAAGTGGGATTGATATTCACGTGACGAAACTCTTTGCAAATTCGTTGATCTCCTTGGTGCAGTGTTCTTCGTCATGAGATGTCGTGTCAAAGGTACACCGAGTGAGGGGATGCAAGACGACGCCATCGCCAGCTCCATCTTCAGTGTGCCGAATGAATACATTGATATCTTCTTGAACCTTCCCACTCAGTTAGACTCACTGCTGGCGGGCTCTGGAAGCAAATGGTTGAAAAGACTTTGGCCGAAATCTTCTTGTACGTCAAGAATAAGCATGCGAAGTGGACATTGATAGACAAACTGCGAAGGTCTCCCCAAGCTCGACATACAGACGCATGAATCTCAACTCGCTCATTGGAAGCAGAGATTGGAAGGATGGAAAAGCTAAGTCGAGCGCACACAAGTTATTTAATATTATTGCCAAGAGACAAGTACATGTGTGCGCACAGTCGCCTCCGTTTCAAGGACACACAACAAAGACCTCAAGAAGTCAAAAGCCGAGCCAGCGGCAGTCAGAGCTTTAGGCACTCGGTGGTGTATTTACTTGACTTCAACTCACACACTTTCATGCCAAAAGTCGTACGAGGTCAACCGACACGCAATTCACCGCGATCAGCATCACANAACGCCACGAACGGTGCTTTGACGCCGAAACGAGTGGTGAGAAGCGTGGGCGTCAGGATCAACCCAGAGACGCTTCCCAGATGGAAGCCCGCCATGGTTATTCCCACTGCTCTAGACCTCTCTGAGCGAGGAAACCACCTGGAAACGAAAAACTTGGATGTTCAGCAAATTAAGGTCACCAAATCCTTCCCGAGATATCACCACATGCATTTCGAACGTAGGGGTTACAAATCAAGCGCACTTGGAAATCATGTTGTTCATGCACGGCATCGCTACACCCTCGGCCAGGCCCATGAGCACTCGGACTGCCAGCAACATGGGCAGCGACTGGTTCGCTGCCCAGGGCGTGAGCACTGTGGCGAGCGACCATAGCGCTACCCCCCACGCCATGACGCTCTTGCCGCCGTAACGATCCGCCAGCGCTCCTCCCGCAATGGGTGACAGAAGGTACCCCCATAGAAATGACGACTGCACGATTCCCACACAAATTGCATTTCAGAGATCACGATTGTAACGGAGGGTGGTCTGAATGAGATGAAGAAGGTGGGAGAGATTGATTGAATTAGCATACTTGTACAATGCCTGCGAAACTCTGGCTCCACCCATGGGCTGCAGACATGGGCACAATGGCGACGGACATGACGACTCGATCGGCGTTGCACAAAGCCATAGCTATGGCCACCATGGCGACCACCTTGGCTCTCTCCGAAGTGAGAAACTCCARCAGCCCCGCTTCCTGATCTCCTTCCACCAGCACCAAATCTGCAGCTCCAGTCAAAGCCACATGACACTGCGTGCTCTTTGATCTTGTGGGGCATGGTCGACCTTGGGGTGATAAGATTCGTGAAGAAGACTCGAAATCCTCGGCTGGAGAGGAAATGGGTACATTTAGGTCGCGGAGTGCTGCAACAGGGTTTGTGATCCGCTGGGAGAGATGTAACGTCCGAGAAGTAAAGTGGGATTGATATTCACGTGACGAAACTCTTTGCAAATTCGTTGATCTCCTTGGTGCAGTGTTCTTCGTCATGAGATGTCGTGTCAAAGGTACACCGAGTGAGGGGATGCAAGACGACGCCATCGCCAGCTCCATCTTCAGTGTGCCGAATGAATACATTGATATCTTCTTGAACCTTCCCACTCAGTTAGACTCACTGCTGGCGGGCTCTGGAAGCAAATGGTTGAAAAGACTTTGGCCGAAATCTTCTTGTACGTCAAGAATAAGCATGCGAAGTGGACATTGATAGACAAACTGCGAAGGTCTCCCCAAGCTCGACATACAGACGCATGAATCTCAACTCGCTCATTGGAAGCAGAGATTGGAAGGATGGAAAAGCCAGGTCGAGCGCACACAAGTTATTTAATATTATTGCCAAGAGACAAGTACATGTGTGCGCACAGTCGCCTCCGTTTCAAGGACACACAACAAAGACCTCAAGAAGTCAAAAGCCGAGCCAGCGGCAGTCAGAGCTTTAGGCACTCGGTGGTGTATTTACTTGACTTCAACTCACACACTTTCATGCCAAAAGTCGTACGAGGTCAATCGAAACGCAATTCACCGCGATCAGCATCACARCATTGAAGACAATGTKTAAATCCACCAGCGTATCAAGCAGATTAGCAGACCTAAATTAGTTTGCAGCCCACGAACGGTATCCCAATCTCTTAATCTCTTATTACCCATGCATGCCACAGTCGGATGTACCCAGCTACAGTACACAGGAATCCGGCCTCAGAATCTCTGCTCTTGGAAATGCATCAAAATGATGCGCACTGGGGTCCCACACTTCAACTTTGCGACTTATCGGAGCAATGGCAACATGCAGAAATTGAAKCACTTTAGATGAGCTGCGCTGCGATGACGGACTGATCGATGAATCTGGGCTTTTGGCGCATGGTCTTCGGTGACAGTGTGAGGACAAGGGAGAAATGGGTTGGAAGGTGGGGCCTAAAGGTAGGCACCAAAACAGGAAGACTCAGCACTCAGGCATCCAATTCTGACATGAAGATAACCATTGTAAGCTCCCGAAAAATATTAGTGCTGTGGTGGATAAGGTAGCAACACAGAAAAGTAACACTACTCGTTTTCTCACACCTAAAAAATGACCTAAATCCAAGTGCAAGTGGACCCAAAGTAGACATGTGGGGTTTCAAGAAATTGTCACACTTCCAAGAAGTGGCCAATCACCCGCTTGAAATCCAAGTTTAGAGTGTGTCCCTTCTGGGTGTTTCCGTGGCCACTTTGTTGTTAGTCTAGTGTTCACAGTAGGTGCATCTACAAAGTTGTTTTCAAAAATTTGTATTATACTCATACGAAACCAATTTTGTTGATTTCCTTTTCCATTTCCTAACAAGCAAACACCATTTTATTCTATAAGCTACCTTCAAGATCTGCATCATTGATATTGTCCAATACTACCGTCTTTTTTAAATCTGAAAGTATGGTTCTCATTTTTTAAATCTGAAAGTATGGTTCTCATTAATTGCTATTGTACAATACTACTTTTTAATCCCAGTCAGGACCACACAAGCCTATTGTTTTACAGGACCATGTAGGAGAGGTTCTACTATACTACTTTTTTAATCCCAAAGTCAGCACGGGCCTATTGTTTTACAGGACCATGTAGGAGACGTTCTACTTTATCAATTCATGAACTCAGGGCACCAATTCACCAACTTGCTTGTTCTCACTTCTCGGGGTTTGGGACTTCAAAATCATGCTTTGGTTGTGCCCCTTGAATAGTCAAGCTATGGATGGAGCCTTGCAGAAATCGTGATGGTCTCATCTGAGGCTGCCGTGAGAGTTTTGATTAGGGGTGCAGTCATTACATTCTTGAGTGGGGGTGGAGGATGATGCCTTTTTCGAAGGAAGAAAGAGCAATACTGTAACTCTAAACTTAACCCCTAAATGCCAGAGGCATCAAATTTTGGTGTCGACAATACTTTGAAGTTAAATAAAACCTAACCAAGTTGCTATTTTTAGTAAATTACATTTTGAGAAAATCCTTTCAAAGTCTAGTTTTGGCATCAAAAATCCAATTTTGAAAATGATTGCTTGTGATTTTTCTATACAAGATTTTGTGCAAGGGTGACTATTGCAATCTTACTTTCCGTAGTGTTGAGGGCTCTTGGAAATGAGCCTCAAATACACTAGATCTTGGAAAAAAAATCACATTAGAAATTTATTTTAAAAAAATGGTAGAGAAGATTTTGAAAAGTCATAAATTGATTGGGGTCATGCAAGACATTTAGGCCCTCATATTTTTTTGGTGACCAACTTTTTAAATTTGGCATGTGAAAAGAGGATTGAAAGACTTCAAATCACTTTTCTAGTTTTAACACCCTCTTCATCAAACATTATAATCTTTCAATCCATAAGTGATATTTTTGTGTTTACAATCCAATTTGTAGACGTTGCCCTAAAGTGTTATTTGAATGTGGAGAGAATTTCAAATAGTTTGATAGTATAGAATGCAAGCCTTTGAAGTGTCCAGAACAGAAAGTAATTTTTACACACTACTATAGTGTTAAGGCAACTTTCATTGGTGAAAATAAATTTTAAAATTAGAACTCAAGTTTTTGTGGTAACATTTTCCAACAAAAAATTCATGCACAAAATTACATCATATGGGACCTTTCAAATTTTAGCATCATTCTTCAAAAACGTTTTCACGACAAAAAATAATAGTCAGCAAAGACATACATTAGGAGAAATATGAGGTCTCCAAAAGGCTATGAGTTCTAAAAGGCCATGGTGCTGTTATGGAAATTTTTATTTTTTTTATTTTTATTTTTTGAAATCCTGCACGGCACTAAGGTAGAACCACCCATTACCAACCAGTGCTTCATAGCCAACAATAGATTGACTAATTTTCAACCAAGGCTAGAATGTTATTTTTTCATCTTTTCAAGTTTGGGATTAAAAGTTCATGACACATGTCCCAACTTAGTGCGCAAGAAAGTAGGAAGCAATTAGTGGAAAAGTAATTTTTTGAGTGATCGGAATTTGAAGAGTCTAGAGATTGACAATGGGTCGAGTGCACTTTTTGCCTTTGAAAATTCATAATAATTTCAATTCAAGTGATAAAACTACCAAAGTTTTTGCAATCCCTAGCATTTCTATTATTGCATCTCTAAAAATATTGCTTTGTGTTGCACTACATCAAATCATGTCTAAAATTGCTTAAGTGATCGGTTATGGGTGGTTCTACTTTACTAGTGCCACATCATATTCTCAATAAAAAAATTTTAAAAAAAATTATTTTTTTTGAAAAAAAAATTAAAAAATGTAGAAAAAAAAAAAAAAAAAAATTCTCTAATGTCACAAGGCCTTGCGGCTGATTTGTTCTGACAGCCTTTTGCAGGGCTCATACGTCTCCTAATGGTATTATCGCCCTTAACCTTCACTTGAAGTATTATAAAGATTATGGACTCCACAAAATTTTGCTTTTTTACAGTATGAAATTTTTCTGCAGTATTCAATTTAAAGGTAAGATAAATTCATCGTAATGGCAATGATGCTCTTATAAACCAACTTTTAGAGGGAGGAGAAGGAAATAGTATGTTTCATAAACTTTTGTGATAATGTGACCAAGATCTACAAACATGTCCGAGCACTTGTTTCTTTGATGTGATTTTTTGTGACTTTACTTTTCAACCGTCAATCCAAATAATGACTAATTTTTGAAGTAAAAATTGAAAAAAACATTAGAATAGTTATACAATACTATATTTCAAAAAATTTATTTAAATTTCATTTTATAAATTAATTTCCTATTTTTTACAAATCATAAAGTCAAATAACCTAATCACTTTGAGATTCTGCATTTCATTAGTGCTTCTACTTAGAGAATTATTACATGTTTGATTGTCCTAGCATAATGAAATAATGCACTTATAAATCACTCTATGTGACGTTTCCTGTCATTTTATTTTCTTTGGAGCATAATATTCTATTTAGAAATATTATAAGGACTTCCTATTGAAAGCATAAACTATACATTCAAGCTTAATAACAAATCAATTCAACAACTAGGCATGATGAATAAGCATTGAAATAGTTAGCTCCTTACACTTCTTAGACATCTTCTACTTTAATTCAATTGGAGTAGTCTTGCAAAGTCAATTTGAATCACGGGAGAACATTAATAATAGGTTGATCAACAATCACCATCTTCCAAAGCTCCTATTAGAATTCCCTAGAACTACAAATGCAAGCTAGATTTGGAGAGAATGGGAGGAAAACATGGTAGCTAAGGGTTATATCCACCTTTTCTTCCCTCCTTCCCTCACGACTATCAATGTTCATGCTTTTAGGCAATCTCAAAACTAAGCCTACCACCTTAGGTCCTATTTTGAACCTTTGAGCTAGTTTAGAGTTTAGACTACTAAATTAATCCTTCAATGCCTACAAATGAAGCAAATAATCAGTTGGAATGACAAAGCCTTCTCAATCAATGTGACTATAGGCCAAGCTAGACATTGTTTTCCTATAGACTAGCATGGACATGACATCTTTTATCACACATATCCACGATTAAGCAATCAAGGGGTTCAACATTCATTGTTGTATCCAATTTTGGTGCACATGAAGAATTGACATAGTCATCAAAGATTGTATTGTTGTAAATTCCTAGTTCCTCTGCAATATATATATGCAAATACTATCCAGTCAAAAGATAGCACCACCCTTGCCAAACACCCAACCCCACCCTCCACAAAATTTCTTGGGGTTGATTTAAAATAAAAGATAAACTAAACCCCCCCTTTGTGCTATTGATTTAATATTGAATACATACAAAATAAAAATACTAATGGATGCAAAATACCAAATACTAAGTAATGAATACAAAGTGAACACAATTTACACATTGAAAACATAACATCTATTGAATGCGGAATATCATAGCCAATACAGAATATGTACTGAAGACAAAATATGTTGAGATATCCCATATCGATTCGCAGTCAAATGACTTGTCAAAATTACAAATAGGTGGACATGGGGGGGAATAAAAAAATATGGGGGGTAATCTAAATAAAAACCAACCTCACTGTCTTTTGGGTGGGTGCCTCACTATCCACTATCCACCCAAAAGACGGGGCACAACATTGTAGAAGGGGAGAGAGGATGTTATATACATGAATTTTCCTTGATTCATTTGCGCTATTTTGTGCATGTGACAACACAAATTGTAGTGGATTCTACATTTAGATAGTGGAGAACTTTTTTGAGAATTTTTTATTGTGGTTCAAAGAGTAGAAAACTCAAAAAATGTATGCAATTATCTTCCTATTCTGATCACTTGAATTATGTTAGTTTGATTTCTTGCTCAACCATAATGCCATTACAAATATACAATATTTTTTGGCGAAATGGTTTCTATATAGATTGTGAAAATAAATTCTCATCCTAATTTCATTTCATAAGGAATAAAGGTATTTTGATATGTTGAATAGGTTGTTCTACAATATTAATGCAAATGTATGACAATTGCTTTCAGGATTTTACATCATCTTCTTGTATCACATTCAATGCACTTCTTATATTTACAATCACTTAAGAATGACCATATCAACTTCAAATGATTCATCACTTCCAAACACACTAAATGCGAGTCATTTTGAGCTAAGATGCATTCAAACATGAAGAAAATTTCATCATGTATTCAATCAATGCTTTTATAATGCATACTAAAGTGCATTTCAATCCTCTTTCACTTGCCAAGAAGATCCAAATAATATTATTTTATGTTTAATAACTGTAAATATGCTCAACTGCTAGTAGTGTTGATTATGTGTGCACTTAATAAATTCCCAAATTTGTTGACATCTCTTTTTAGAACAATTTTCAAATTCCACTATAGCTCTCCCAATGCTACAACAATATTCAATGTCATAATTTTTAGCTCAAATTTTCCCTCACTTCAATGAATATCACCAAAATTACTAATTGTGAAGCATGTCGTAGTTACTTTCAAAAAATTAACCAGAGTTGGTGTTTTCTCTCTAGATTTTTGTCTCACCTTCACTTTGAAATTTGAAGAGAAGGAAAAGGAACTAAAAAGTTTTGCACTAAGTTACTAGACTTTGAGAACACAATAAAGCCTTTGTGAAATTTGACGAAATTCTTCAACGTCTTTCTCTCTTGTTCAGAATCTCATACTTCCTGAATCTCATMCTTTCCTGAAGGGAAGCACGATCTGAAAAAAGATCACTGAAACGATGCTTGCAGAGGAACTTGCCTGTTTATTTTTATTTAAATATAAAATATTTAATAAATTTCAATGCAAGAAGGTTCCATCAATGTGGCAAGTAGTGATTTTCTCGCAAAGATGATTCAAGTTTACACCTATAATGCGGAAGTTCTCATAATGGGCCTTAACTATGTACACAATAACTTTAAGTATGAACACAATGAAGTATGTAGACAGTCGATAGTAGAGAGCAATAACAGTCTAAGTCCCAAATTTTTGCCTTTTTAAGTAATTTGAGATCTCAAGGCAATCAGAYGACTCAAACTTACCAACACTAAGATTATGTTACGTGATGGCAAAGCAAGCTGCGTAAAAACACCCACAAGTCGATACCTCCCTTGGCGATGACGCAATACAACTCAAGAGGTGCTGAAATGCAGGTATTCTTCATAACCTTGCGGGCTTTGTTGTAACCAAGAGCCCAGGATTGGATTCTCTTTCAAGTGATTAATCCATCAAGAAATGAGTCCAAATGTGTGTTGCTATAGGCATATTTCGTAGCTGTTTTCTTGAGCTCTGCTGCTCGAGTGCGGAAGGCCAYGCCTTCCGCCTYKTGCATGACYAGATGCACCACCCTCTCRATCTCCTCTCTACACACAAAGCCCCTCTTTTCTTCATGTAGCTCCGCCGCCACCTTCACTGTRTCAATTAGGTACCTGTATCCACACTCTCTAATAAGGTCAATTTTGGTACATTGGCACAATTCAAAGCACCTAAATTGTGATATTGAGGAGCAAAAGATTCACTTGAACTCTATAGATTTAGGTTTCAAGATGCTYGTCTTGAAAAAGTGCCAATGTTGTGAGTAGATGCCAATATTATGAGCTTGGTGTTCAATTTCTTAGTCAAGCCAGCCCTCTTTAAAATCACATTTTTTGATATCACATTGTTTTCCCTCTCTCCAAATCTTAGGAAACGGAATAACCCAATTCCAAACTCAGCTCCAATCTCACTCTGTTTGTCACAATTCGTTTGTGTACAAACGTAATATTGAATTGGACAAATGTGATAAATTTGACAGTTTGACAAGTGCTTATTTATAAAGGGTTCTAAACCACTGCCATAATTCCATCGTCACTCTTAAAAACAACACCATTAATTATCAAAAAGAGGGTTCAATGATTGACCTGGCAGTCATCCACTGCTCGAACTGCTGTGGCCACGCAATGATTGGCACGGCACTGATAACGCTCTCTAGCACGGAGTTCCAGCCGCAGTGGGACAGGAATGCACCGCAAGCCGGGTGTTGTAAGATGTGAATTTGAGGAACCACCATAGTCACCACCTTGCCTTGGTTTTGTGTTCGTTCCTCGAACCCTAACATTATCACCCATGTGCAAAGCCAATCCACATTTTAGCAGAGAAACAACTCCTTGGGACTTTTTTTTTATCAACAAACATTAAAGCTCTGCTTGGGTATCATTCACAACAATTGGAATATCTTAACTCTAGAGAGAGACAAACTATTTCCTCCAAGATGAATAAGATGGACAAAATAACCCAAATATACTTTCCTCCAATCTGAATCCTCTATCACAGTGGAGATCATTCTGTCTTTTTTGAGGTTGAAATACTTTCCTTTGRTTTGAGTGAGGATGAGGATAAATGATCTCARACAATGATGCCTTTGCTTACACAAAGTTTGGGTGATGCATCTACCACAAATGGCACAAATTCTCATCTTCCACATTTGGCTATTCCAACCATAAAAGAAGGGAAATAACTTATATTTCTTTTTAAAAGGTTTTGCATTCTTTGCCTTATAAATGCTATTTTATGTAAATGACTCTTAAATACATATTTCATCTAAAATTTGCTATTAGAAAAAAGATGCAACTTAGACTTAAATATCATCTTAATTCCAATTGCTACATTTTGGGACATTCAAAGAATCTGCATACAATATCCGATGATGCAAACTAACAATATGGTAGAGGACCCATTACTAACCGGTGCCCCATCACCAATCAATAGGGTGTTGTATTTCAGACCAAGGCTAGAACAAATTTCCATTTTCTCCTTGCAATGCGTGTTTTTGATTTTTTCAAGGTTTGGACCAATAAGTTCATGATACATAAGCGAGCAAGAAAGTAGGAAGCAATGAGCGGGAAAGTAGTTCATGAATGATTGGAATTGGATGACTCTAAACGTTGATCATGGGTCAAGCCCAACTTTGGCCTTTCAAAATTCATAGTAATTTCATTGTAAGAGGTAAAATTACCAATTTTTTTTTTCAATTTCCATCATTTCAGTCAATGCACCTATGAAAATATTTGCTTTGCCTACCACTACCCTAGATCATGTCCATAATTGCTTATTTGATGGATTACAAGTTCCTCTATCATAGGTGCATTTCAACTACAAACAACAATCAATATTCATACTAATTGTGCTGAACACTTAGAGTGTAGGAGTCTAAGTTCTCTTACTGCAGCTCTAGAATAGAAAGCAAGAGTGGATGATCCTAACCTGGAGGAAGCAACTCGGAGACATGTGGAGGTGGAGGTTCATTTGGTCTCTTGATTCCTTGAGTTCCTGTTGCCCATAGAAAAGGGTGCTTGCTAGACTCCATAGCAAAGGCAATCTCTTGGAACCGCTCCAACCCATTCCTTACTAAAGTTCCAAAAGCTATATATAGTACTGAGCGTGGAGGATGCAAGTCCAACCATTGCATTAGAGTTCTATTTTCTTTGCTAATATCATCTACATCCATTCCAACACCCTGCAAAAGGAAGTCATTTGGGAGAAGGAGAGGCCCGATTGGGATGACCTTGGGAACCTACACGCACATTATTACTATCTTTTCATTGTCTTGTTGCAATCGAAGGAGTGATTGGAATTGGGATAAAAGAATAATATATGTTTCGAAGTAAATACTTCCTCTATGCCAAAATGATTGTCCACAATTGTATTGGTATCTTTTTGAGCCAATTTCATTGATCATATTGTGCAAAAGGTATTAGGGAGAGTCTTAATGAGTAATTAGGGAGAGGAAGTTCATCCAACTGACTAACCACTACTTACTATGACAACACAAACTCACTGAACTTTCTTCACCACTCAAAATTGTGAGTACCGATAGAAGTTCGGCGACCACATTGAACCCATTGTGACCCCCACTCGCACTTGTTGCATTGTAACAGGCTTCCTTCATTCTAGTCTGACTACTAAATGAAGTGCACGATGTCGCCAACAATTTCACCATCCATTTGAATGGTGAAGTATTCACCCGAGCTACACATCTTGCTCAGCAATCCAGGTTTGGCAAACCCAAAGAAAAGACTATCGGATCCCTGTTTCTTAGTTTCTTGCAATTCGAGTTCTGTTGCAAGAGTGATGCAATGGTTGTCCTACGAGTTTGATCTAACAAGAGGAGAAGACAAGTGAGGAATGAGATCATACGTGGAGCATGAGCGACAGATTGGACGCAGGTTGAATGTGCAGCACAAATCGCGGAATCCCGAACTCCTTCGCCATGTCCTGCGTCCACCCCACCAACATATCCGACACCACACAACACGGCTTCGGCTCCCTCGCCATCAGCAACCCTAAATGCTTTCCAAACGCACTCAAAAACTTCTTCTCCGACGCCTCCTCCAGGACAATCTTCCTAAACCCTTCCAAAGTGCCATCGTCAAGCCCATCCTCCACGGGGACGAGCTCGATGGAGTCGCCTGCAGCGAGGAGCCGCGGGGTGGTACGCCAGTACAGGGGGTGGGTCCACACCTGGCGAACGTGGTAGGCAGAGCTGAGGATGGTGACTTTGATGGAGAGAGAGGCGAGGCGGAAGGCGAAATCGAACAAGGGGAGGGCGTGGCTGGGAATGAACATGGGGACCAGGACGATGTGGGCGCGGTACTGCGGGGGCTGGTCCATCGCTGCAGCTAATTAACAATTAAGTGGGACTGGAGCTTTCGCTTGTTGTGGGGATGCACTGCGCGCGTTCGGGGAGAGCAGTTGCGGAATTGAGAGATGAGATGGAATTGGGAGATGGAATTGCGGAATTGAGAGATAGAAAGTGGGTCACTAGCTTTGATTTTGTTGGACAGTGCAGAGACCAGGTTTTGGGTTTCGGAAGAAGGCTGCGCAGGATCAAGAGAAGAGAAGGCTGCGCAGGATTCAGAGAAGCGCAGGATCGAGAGAAGCGAAGCCTACGCAGGATCGACCAAGAGGACGATGTAATATTCTCCGAGTGGGCGTGGGACTGACACTGAGTACGATCTGGAGTTTGTAACAAGGCAGATGGTCCTTAGCCCTGAAATGCTGGACTGGTCACCGTGGAGAGAAAGTGACAGGTGTACGTAAAGCCGTGGGGCCACAGAAACTGGAATTTCTTGACTCGTTTTGGCGACAACGAGTCAAGAAATTTCACTGTGACATCCAACACTGAAGAGTAGAACGGTCACGTTGTTCATATGGAGTCCTTGGTGCATGTTTTTGGGGTTGATTCCTCCAAGCATCAAGGATTTGCAATTCAATTTTCTTCTTCAATGCTGTTGCGAGTTGAAAAGCGGTGTCACTAGATGAAACGTGACAATCATTATCTACTGGCTGTTTATCACATTGTGCGAATTGACAGTATCAATTTAGTTGAACTTGGAGATGTTTTGAATTTGGGTACTTCTGAATTTTTGTCACGTGATATATCAGTTGTGATGCACAACCATTAGTTTTTTGGAGTTCTGCCAAGGAAAATATATACATGGAACTCGGAGTCCTGAAAACCAAATGACTAGAAAAAGTCTTGTAAACAATGGTATCAACAAAAGAATGGTATGAATGGTATACGTAGCCTAAGTAAACAACTAGCATCTACGCTTCATCAATTGGCTCTGGCACAATTGGGTGATTTGCTTTCCAGCAAGGGCGTTCTCAAACTTCCTCACATTATTGCCTTGTGTATGTCAATGCACAGCTCCCTCCCCTTGGGTCCAGTGAAAATTAGGTTTTGAGAAACTCAAGCGGCGATGGCTTTGACAACGACAGTGGAGTGAGTAGCAATATGCAGACTGAACTGCCCTCCCTTCTCTCTCACATCCACCTTCTCCACACCCAAAGGCGGCAGAAGCTCGCTCGTCTGCACCAGGGACCCGAACACGATCGCCATGAGCGGCATCCCAAATAATAATCCCCGGGCACGCTCGCCGTCCCACCCCGAACGGCAGGAACCGGAAATTGTTTCCAGAGGCTTCCATCTCCCCATTCACGAAGCGCTCTGGCATAAACTTCTCCGGCTGATCCCAGTAATTAGGGTTATTCGCGATCCACCACGCGTTCACCAGGATCTTGCTCTCAGCAGGGATATCGTACCTGGCAAGCTTCTTTTGGTTGAGGTTCATGTGCGGAACCAGCAAGGGAATGGCCATGTGGAGGCGCATGACTTCTTTCACAAACGCGGTCAGGTAAGGGAGCTGGTGGTTGTAGGTGTCGGGCTCGGTGATTAGGTTGCCCTTGCCTAGGGTTTGGGTGAGCTCCTCTTGAACGTGGGTCTGGATTGCAGTGTTGTTCACAAGCTCCGCGACGCCCCATACCAGAGACCAGAGTGTTGTTTCGATGGACGCGACGTTGATGTTCTCGACGATGTAGAGGACGTTGTCTTTGGTAATCTCGCCTTTCTTCTCGGAATACTTTGGAAGGATACAGTCAAGAGATTAGGACTTTTGTATCTAGTTTCTCCCATATGAGATACTCGTAATGTGCACGTGTAACTGTATCTAGTCTCTTCCATTTGTGATACTCGTAACGTGCGTGTTAAGAGAGATTTTATGTATGAGTATCATCAATAGTGCAACTCTTGAATCAGCGATAACGCATGGTAATGAAATTTTCATGTATTTTTTTCTGTTTGACTCCACCAAAGAAGGAGTACTTGTATAAAGCTTATAATAATTGCTTCCGGCTCTATTTGAGAAGTATGGGCCTTGAAATTGACTTAACCCTGTACGGATGATGCGGACCAGGGTGCTCCAATCGATGAGTTTATTATTAACTATGAAAAAAGAGAATGCACCTTGTGGTCCAAGAATTGGAGAATTTTGATAACTACCTTGGTCATGGTGGGCCGTGTCTTTATAGGGTTAACTTTTTAGCCTTCAACAGTTACTTGCAAGTGTTTTTAAATTGTGTTCACATCATATTGATGAGAATTGAGAAGGTGATTTCAAGTCACTCGAGCAAATTCCATCAATTTTGTACAAATCCCATCATTTTTCATTATGGAGATTCATACTTGAGTCACTTCTTACTAAAAATGATCTAATGTTAGTAGCCAAGTCAATCCCATGTTTTGTCTGTTGTGACTTTCTTCACTCGGTCTACATTTTGTTTCTATTTCAAGGAACGAAAAGCAACAAGGTTTACAATAGTGAGCAAGCTTTTGGATTGTGAATTCCAAAGAGCGATTGTGGAAATTTGAAGTCTTCAATGCCATACACAAAACGAGTTGGTCTTTTCTAAGTTAATACTTCTTAGATAGTATGGTATAAGCAAAGTTTCTTTCAATGTGCTAAAGAAACACACTATAGGAATTTTTGACCACATGGTAACTCACTCTATGTGAAGGTTAGATTTGGAATAAATTAAGTCATTTTTGTAAAAGACTACTACATGTCCATCTTGTGAACAATGTGAGGTGCATAGACCATTGAGAATTTGATGTGAAAATTCAATATTAGCATTTTAGTGTTGAATTAGAACTTCATCTCTGGTACTTTCAATTTCAAGAAGGATTGGCTCTTTTGACTTCAATCAAAGGCCACGGCAAACAAAATAGAGGTGCAATTATTTTGGACAGGGGCCATTGGGATGAAAAAATTCCCAAGAGGAACACACTAGAACTTATTAATTACCACGGTTGATGAACTTTGGAAAATTTGAATTCATCCTTGGAATCAACGATCTAAAATAGTTGGAAGGGGTAGTTCTTTACACTTATTTCATGGAGAACTATATATGTGTTGTTGTATTTCTCTCCTAGAGTACAAATTATGTGCTAAAAGGTGGCAAGATATGCACCATTGGATTGAATTTTCATTGGGATGTCATGTTAATCACTTAATCCCAAACTGCGTTTTTTGGCAACATAATTAGCGTTTTTTGGCAGCTCACTGCAAATATAGTTTTTATTTATTTTCTTTGAAATTTATCTACAACATATTCTCAAGTAGCTTCAAGGCCCAAAAACTTTCAAGAATTTTCACTACATGGTTAAAAAATTATTCCATGTTGTTTTCTTGGCAACTTGGGCAGGTCAATTGTTTTTTTGAAAAAATAGCTTTAAAAAAAAATAAATGTTTGAAATTGATTTTCTAGATTTATGAATATTTTAAAGATTTGAATCATTCCATTTGATTAATGAGATGAAAGTTATGAGGAGTTTTAGTTTGCGAGTAGTTATGGAATCTTTACACTAAAATAAACTTTGAAGTCCCATATTTAACACAATTTTCAATATTTTGGAAAAAAATAAAAGCATTGGAAGCAGATTGTTTATTGCAACATTACAATCATTGGAATTGGTATTTTTAATTCCATAACTAAATTCTTAACAATAGTTAGTGTTTTGAATCATTTTCTACCAATTTCCACTTCCAATTCTTTTCTTATATATATTGTATACTTTCAAAAGTTATCAAAAAATTTTAGAGGGGATGCTTGAAAAAATTGTCCCTTCCAACCCCCCTATGAAATATGTCCATAACTTTTGATTGAAGGTTTGAAATCTCAATTGGATTTTTGGAGATGAAACTTAACTTAATTTCCCAATTCTTTATTCTTGTTAGTTCAAAGTTTTTTGGAAAAAGATATTCTACTATGCCTAAATGAGGTCTAAATTACACTTCAAATATAATTTCTGCTTTAATTTGATTTAACTATGAGCGGTTGAGTTCTTCACAATTATAACGTACATATCCCACAATGTTTGTTTTACCTCCTACCACCCCATATCTATATAAGGAGATCTCTTCTTACCTCTAAACACAAATAATGAATGGCTTCCTAATAAAATTGAAGGAATTTTGATGTTGAAACCATAGGTTTTATGGACTTCAATTCCATTTTGTTGATTTTGATGTTTGGTCCTAAAATTAGCAAAACAATATGGAGCACACCATAAGTAAATATAAGTCACTGCCACTCTTCTTATTCCAACACTGAAGCTTGCATTGATGAGTTGTAGATGAATTTTGTAGATGAGGCACTCTCTAAAGGCTATTGAATGTTATGTATGRGTGCACTTATTAAATTCCGAAATTGGTTGACATGTCTTTTCAAAACAATTTTTCATTGAAGCTATCCTACCGCGACAACAATATTCACTACACTAATGATGTTAATTAGTGTTAACCCCTAAAGTCCCAAGGCATGTTTTTTGGGATTATAGATATCCAGGGATAGAAATTGGCTCTATTTGATTTTCCTCAGTGAGAGGTAATCTTCCGTCTGCTATTAAATTCGGCACCTACAAGCATTCATTGTTTGGAGTAAATAATTGAAGTAAGTCCACCTAATTTCAACCCTACTRCCAAATAATAGCTTATCTTGATTCTAGTAAAAAATAAGTAAACATTCCAAATATGAAAATCTAGAGGTAAGCTATAATTAATACATTGAGAATAATTTTTGTTCATAATTTTTTCATATGATTTCCAAAACATACAAGATGAAATCCTCTTTTTAGTTACCAATATTAAGACAATTTAATGTGAAGGTGATTACAATGATTTTGAGTTTAGTTAAGCTTTCCTGTTCTTGAGCTCATAACTTGGTACATATTGTATGAACTTTTTTGAGCAATTACTAAAAACCTCTGTTAGTGAAAAGAAAAACAACTTCACTTATAAAAAAATCAAGTCAAGGAAATTAAATAGTTTCAACCGGAACGGTTGCAATCAAGCATTAAGGTTTCATCAAGCCACAAGGTATTCTTGAGAAGATATTTGGATGTCATTAGGGTTTAACAAAAACAAATGAATGAAAAAAATATGTGTAGGTGAAAACAAGATAGATGAAATTGTGAGTACCCTCTCTTTTGAGAAGATAGTGACACACAAGTTTCAGATTGGATTTTTTATCATAACCCCTCCACTTTTATTGGGGAGTATGAAAAATAACCCAATTTGAAAATAACTTGAAAATCCCAGTACCCCCTTCAACCTTATATTTTTCAAAACGAACTTGTTTGACAATCAATATGGAATAATTGTTTTTTGTATTCATTTCTATATCTGTATATCTATTGTATATATACAATATGCTTACCATATCCCAGTATTTGTATCCCAATATTCATATCCCAATATTAGTATCAAGATCAATGGCAGGAAAGGTGGGGGGATAATTTTTAAGAAAAAAATCAATGGCCTGTGATTTTTTTGAGAGAGGGGGGATTAATGCAAAACATGAAGTGTACCCTCTCTTTTGAAGAGATAGTGACACCCTTCGATCTTTTATCTATTATATTTAATAACCTCGTGTCAAAACCCGTAKCACAAAAACCTCCACACTTTCATCTAGAAGAAATAAATTCTTTATCCAATTATTTCATTTGAAGTTTTTGTTGAAAACCTAGAGCGCGACAAGCATCCCTGTGGTTTGTCATGCACGCATTTTCCTTATGTCTTGCCTCCACTATAATATATATTTGAGTGGTACTTACTAAATGCAAATTGCGTTACAACTTCATTGGTCACTATTTCATTGATCCGCACAATTTACCATTCCTTTGCTTTTTGTTGAACCTTAAATCCTTAATGTCATTTCAACATTTTTACACTGAAAACCTTGCAACTTAATAAAACCTTTTTGGTATTTTGGGTAGGAATACCAATTAGGAGGAAGAAAAAGTTCATTGATTTGGCGATCCCACCAGTTGCTCCTTTTTTTGTATCCTTATCTCCCTTATCATCCAAATTAATGGGGTTACAAAAGCCCTTTTCCCACAATCCCACCCTTCCCTAATAAGATTGTACAGTTCAAGCTAATAAAGAAAGACTACCTAAAAGGTCGGTAAAGCGAGCTGCTGATATATATATAAATATATATATATATATATATATATATATATATATCCCCTAATTACTAGGTAGCCAAGAAATGCATGTTGGTTCTTTAGGGGTTAAGTAGGATTCAATAGCTAGTGCCTTTAATCCTAGCAAGGTTACACAATTCAAAAGGGTTTGTATAAAATCACTTCCAAGTTGGTTCACTTCCATAACACTCTAACTTAAACACAGCCATTCATCTTCACCGACCCACACTAGCCTATAGCTCCAACACCAATTTGATACGCTCCAACTCTATTACAACTCTTACACATGCACAAAAAATAAAAACACGTAGCATGATAGGTTGGAATTTGGAAGAGAAGCATAAATAGGCAGTCAAAAAAGACACCCCCACGACCACCGAATTGGATCACATGAAACAAAAATTTGAACAAGCACTCACTAAATAGCATTTTGCCTCTTATTACCAGACAATACCAATTTAATTTGGCAAACCAAACTCGATTTGGATTAAAACAACCTAATTCACCCAAAATACATCCAAAATTGACAAATACAACGTCCACGAAGATAAGCTACTAGAAAACTTTTAAAATCAAACCAAATTGGAACTACGTCGTTACCCACAGGATGTCACAAGAGGAACCTTGATAATCATTATTTACTAGCTGTTTATCACATTGTGCAAATTAACATTATGAATTTAGTTGAAATTGGCATTATGGGTTGGTTCGCAGTTCAAAGATTGCATAGGGAACAACAAAGGGCATAGTCCTAAAACAATCTTCCAGAAGCCTCAAAAAACATCTAATGAGAAGTCAAATTGTCAAAGTAATCATCACATTGTAGGGGTAGTTTTTTACAATTATTCCTTAGGGTCCATGGGAGACTGTATATGCGGCATTGTATTTGTCTCCTAGGAAAAATAATTATGAACTGAAAGGTGGAAAGACATAAAACCTTGGATTGAATTTTCATTTGGATGTCATAGTAAAATCTAACCGATAATTATCATACTCAACTATAGCACTATTCAAGTAGAATATGTGACCATTTTGAATCTTTTCAAATATGTAGGAGGTGCAATAATGATCCAATTTGAAAGTGCTATGAATCATTGGACCATTCTCACTCTCAATGTAAGCTTTGTCACTAGCTTTTACCTCGATAACCTCAATTCATGCACCTTCTATGTAAAATGCACAAAAAATATGATGTTGCAATTACAATTAAGCTTACCAAATCTTTAACCCCTAAAGCATCAAAGCACATTTTGGGCAAAAATTGTCAAAAGCTGCCATTTTTTAGGGCACCAAAAAAATGAAAAAAGAGAGTTTTTTTTCAAAATTCAACCACACAAATTTGTATTACACTTCTCTGAGAATATGTGGAAAAATTCAGAACCATTGACCATATGGATTGAAAGATCATATTGTTTGAAGTTAGGCCATAAAGTTTTTTTCCCAATCTTGCCCGACAGGGTCTTGAAACTTTAACTCCTTCTAGAATGAGATTTTTACACTAAAGATGGTTATTTTTTTGAGATTTTCATCTTGTATCACGCAAGCTACATATCAACCAAATTTCAAGATGATAGGAAGAATTTTGCACATTTTGCCCAAAGTTGCAAAGCTGTCTGCAAAGTTCTGGATAGTCCAATGGCAACCGCGGGTAGAAGAGAAGGCCATTGCATGGAGCAAAAAAGAATTCTTCTCAAAAGGCGCATGGAGGTGGAAAGCCGAGTGCGGGTCTTAGGGTGACCGCGGGTCCAAGGTGACTTTGGGTAGGAGAAAGCCATCACTTGGAGGAAAAAAATTTCTTCTCAAAGGGCGCATGAAGGGCGAATGCAGGTCTTAGGGCGACCGCGGATCCAAGGCAACCGCGGGTGGGAGAGAAAGCCATCACTTGGAGGAAAAACAAATTATTTTCAAAAGGTGCATGGAGGTGAAAGGGCGAGTGCGAGTCCTAGAGCAACCGTGGTTCCTAAGGCAACAACGGGTCCTAGGGTGACAGCACGTCAAAGGGTGACCGCAGGTAGGAGAAAGCCATTACTTAGAAGGATTTTTTTTTTGAAAAGGCTCATGGAAGTGAAAGGGCGAGTGCAGGGTCCTAGAGCGACCGCGGGTCAAGGGCAACTACGGGTAAGAGAAAGCCATCACTTGGAGGAAAAAAATTCTTTGAAAGGACGAAAATAACAAGGCATCTTGCCTTAATATCAACTTAATCTCCTCTTTCCTCTTTATCCTAGGTAAAGGTGAGATTTGAAAATAATTGAGTAATTGAAAAAAATGTTATATGTCATCTAATGATTGGTGTGAGATGACGTGGATCCTTGAGAATGTGATGTGGAAATTTAATTGCGACATCAAAGTGCTGGATCAGACATTCATGTATGGTATAGTGTGTGCCAAGTGTTGGCTGTGTTGCAATAGCACGAGGTCACCATGCTTAAACCCTAAATGCCAAAGTTTTTTTTTTGAGCTTCTAGGAAATTAGGAATCTGCTCTTCACTAAACAAAAAGCCAACATTTTGATAAGATGTATCAATTTTTTATGAAATGTAGTTGTATGAATTCAAATTAGGCATGTTAGTGATCCTCGGGGAGATCTCTCCTTGTAATTTAAGGTATACACTTGAGTTAAGAGGTTATTTGATGTAGGGCTATTTACCTTGATTGTTGTATTTAAGTTGACCCTATTTTTACATAAAAAGCTATTACTAGCATATTTCTAATACCCTATAATTTTTTATAAATTCTTCAAATGTTTTTTATAGTTAGGCTAGTTACATATAAAACTTATATGTCCGATTTTTTCATGCATACACAATATACACTATAAGACCAATGTCTTACATTTATACTTAATTTTTTTGATATATGAGGTGCTAGTTCCATAATAGAATTTCACATAATAATAAATAAGAATGTGCATTTCAACCCTAGTTTTGGATATTTCTAAGTTCTAAGCCATGTATTTTAATCAATCTAGTATAGAAAAGAACATGCAACATTGCATGAGCATCAAACAATCATGACATTCAAACCAAGTAATTATGAAGACTTGTCATTGTTTTAAGTTGATTGTTCTTTGAATGTTTGTCATTGTCATTGTCATTGTTTTAACCCGTGACCGCCGAGCTCATGTTTACTAAAATCAAGACCTTTTCAATTCATTCCCACCAAACCATCATCTAAAAAGAGATCCACACAAATTGGCCGTACCAATTGGTAGTGGAGACAAATCTAGAACTAGAGTGAAAATGACACTTCCTTTGACTGTACCATTGAAAAGATTATAATAGTCAAACAATGAGATCTTTCAATTTGGAGGGGCCATATTTGAGGAGTTGGGGCGCTCAGGGATTAAGACTACACACAATATCAAAAACGTTAGAAAATCAATAACATGAATCCCCCAAAAGCAATATCATCAATCTAACAACCAAAACAAGTCCTATTCACCTTGTACTGAAACACAACACCAATAAAACAGTGAGATAGCTAGTCCAAAGTCCTCACTAACCTTATGCCCCATAGGAGTGAAGGTACCTCCAAACCTAAAACATTTATTTAATGGATCTTTATAGGAAGACAATCCTTTCACTATAAGAAAATAGAGGTATAAATAACTTGTTCACAATGACTTCACCAACAACAATGATTGTAAAATAGTCATTTTGCAATCATTTTGCAATCATTGTTGTTGCTGCAATCATTGTGGACAAGTCATTTATACCCCTATTTTCTTGTAGTGTTCATTGTAGATTTACAAATCAACGTTTTTTTTCTTAGAACAATAGATTCTTAGATGCCCTTACATTGTTCAAATATTGACACTTTTATAGACAAGCTGAAATTATCTAACAATAGTGACAAATTGATAGAGATAATCCCCAACATTTATTGGATTGTGCACATTTTATCCTCCACACAAAATTATTTATCTACACTCATACTCATTATACTATAAAAAATTTGTACAACTCCTATCTGTCAAGGCTAACTTAATGATAAAAATTTCTACTATATGATATTTTTACATACCCTATTTTATATATATTAGAGGATGTAGCATTTCATAGACCCTATAGTAGCTCTAAAAATTATATAAAATTTTCCCCCTTTGAATTAAATGGACCCTATCTTTTAACTCACGTAGTTTTCTAAAAATCCCAAGTGATCTTCCCGGGTAGTGATCACTAAGGAAAATAAAACACAACAATGTCACACATGGATTGAAAGATTATAATGTTTGATAATGAGGGTGCTAAATTTGCAAAAGTAAGTCGAATTTTTTCGATCCTTTTTTTACATGTCAAATCTAAAAAGTTGGTCATCAAAAAAATATGAGGTTGAAGGGCCTAACATGCATAACTCCAATCAATTTATAGCTTTCTCAAAATCTACTTTAGATTTTTTTAATGCTTAAAGAACGGACCTATCACTGCGGGAAAAGGCGGGGTGCAATTTGTAGTGCTTGACTAAGGAAAAAAACACTATTCTTGCATATGATTAGCTTTGGAAAAATTGTACAAACCAATATTTGATGCTACCCATTCAAAAATTGCAAAAAGGGCAGCGTGGCACAAAACACTTTCATGTGAATATCTATACTATCTTCATAGAATTAGGCCTACCTAAAAATATGTAAGCAATTAAAGACACTAAATTTGACTTCCCATGATGATTGACATATGTGTGGTCACTCTCACAAAAAGAACAAATGAAAATTGGTGAGTATCCACTCACGAGTTGAGTTTTTGTCATCCAAAGGCTGCAAAACATCTGCCTCATCCTACAAGAGTTAAATGAATTTCTAATGTGATTATTTCTACAAGCTCTAGTGTATTTGAGGCTCATTTCCAAGCGCCCTCAACACTATGGAAAGTGAAGTTTGCAATGGACACCCTTGCACACAATCTTGAACTGAAAAATCACAAACAATCATTTCCAAAATTGAATTTTGATGCTAAGACTAGACTTTAACCCTTGAAGGAGGGACCGGTGGCCATGGAAATCATGCATTTTTGATACCGTGTGACATCATCTACTGGGAAATTGCATGAAAGACTAGTACTATTTTGCGTCACACTTGGATTGACGGAGATGTTATCCACTATACCTTTTGAAGTATGAATCCAATTAACTTGAAATTTTTATTGGAGATGTCTATCTTGATAGCAATCAGATTCCTTATTTTTCAGAAATTTTCAAAAATCATTTTATATTTAAATTTCAATTTAGCTAATTTGTCACACTTTGCAGTTTAGGGGTTTTTAGTACTTGGGAGTACCCAAAACTAATGATCTAAAGCTGAAATTTTTGTGGTCTATTCCCACACTAGGAATGCATGCATCTACTAGAGGAAATTTTAAAAAACATTGTTTTATTTTCTCTACATTTGTGCAAACAGGGCTCCCTTGCGCACGTACTTCTGAACATTCAAGATGGTTTTAAGATCATTCTTTTGGTGAAATCACTTTATCATATAGTTCTCCCAAATTGCCAATTTGTTTCAATACACGTACCTGCGATTCAGAAACTGACCTCATTGTGCTAGCTAATTGCTATATTTGATGTCAATGTCACGCTAGGTTCAATTGCATTGAGGTTGCAATTGGCACGCTAGATTACGTGGACATCTACAGGACTAGTGTGGCAGAGAGTGGACTGGAGCTCTTACACAATATGCTTCATCTCATAATGATGATTGCACAAACTTGCCGAAAAAAGCTCAGATCAATTCATTTGTTAGAACTGGGCAACATTGTTGGGTCTCTAAATGTTTCGTAGAATTCTGCTTTCGTTCCCACACATGCTCTTGCCAAGGTGTGAACCCTAGGGCCAACGGTTTGCACTTGAGCTTATTGACGTACGTCTGGCCTCAGCTGGTGATGAAGTTCCAAGAACTCTGGCAATAAAAGCTGAGCATTTCTGATCGACAGGGAGGCTAGGAGAAAGTGATGAAAGACAGCCTCAGGCATCAAACGAGATTTTAGTCACATACGGCAGGAACCTTACCACCAAGGCTAGGACTTGACCAAGCCAGAGAAGCAGGAGTCACTCGCATATGCGGAGTTGCGGACCACCATAAATAGTTATTAAAAGAGTCCTGGCTAAATGACATGATTGCCAGTGTTGCAAAGCGAGATGAATTGAAGAGCAACAGAGAGCTCAGCAGAGGGCAATTCATTTCGAACACTTCATAGAACCTTCCGACCCCACAAACGATGACGACACTTCTAACTGATCGATTCACACTTGATAATATCATTACATTGTTGTGATGAGATTTGGTCTTCAGAATCTGAAAGTTTTGAATAGTATACAAAGCATTCATCAGTGTTTTGAGTTTTTCGAAAACTTCAGGAGTTGATTGCAATTTGGGCCAACGAACAAGCATGGAGACGACACAAAGCAACGACGATGAGCTGAGGGAGATGAGGTACAACGCCTAAGTCGACATGAACGAAACTATGCAAAAGGTCGGCTGCCGCAGCAATAGAAGTGATCGATGCCCCTCGTATCATTACAATCACTCGGCAGTCTCTTCGAGTAGAAGGGACTCCATAGACGGAAGCCGTAACTATCCATGAATACCTCGACAGAGTTTCCAAGTGATGTTACCGACTATTCTGTTCTGCGGAAAACCGTGGAAGCTCCCGACGTATTAGTTGCACTGTCAAGCGTTTGTTTACAATCCATGATTCGCTACCCGTAACGTCCATGAGATCTGGAGGCTGGATGTTTGCATATATGTAAAGCAATCCAACTGACGTAGTGGGAAAAGATGAGCGGGGCGGCATGGAATTTCAATATCCTAAACTGTCACGACAGACATAGAATCCTCCTGATTTGCACATCAATACCTCGAAAGGACCRCGTGTTCGGCGTGAACGATTCTCAGTAAATCAGGCACAAATACCAGAAGATAGCACGGCACTCTTCAGATTAAATTGCACACAGGCATACTAACTGTGCAATGGCTTCATGTTCTAACTCGTTTTCGGTCAAAAACTAACTTACCACTGGTACTGCTCAGCACTTTTCAATTCGAGGAAAACATCAAATTCTGAAGGTGTCACTGACGACATCCATCCAAAACTCTATAAGCTCAAGAAGAAAGCACTTTCAACTGTGAAGGAATAACATAGCATAGATTTATTACACTTGTGCTCATCCGGTCAGACCGATAAGCTCCTTGACAAACGTAACACTTTAATATATATACAGGTAGCAAACAAACAGATAACTGCCTAGCGATTCAGCTGTGGCGAGGTATTTCGACTCCACATAAGAAACTTCTGTTTTCCGTTTCCTGAAGTCCTTACGCTGGAACTAGCTCATCAATTGATAAAGCACACGAGATTCATCAACTGATAATGCCTGAAAGACTCAAATGATCTTATTTATGTACGATGCGATATGCAACACGAACGTTGACATCTCGGAGATAGAGCTTAACTTAGGGCCGAGCTTTCAAAACAACAGCTCCCGCTCCCGCAACTGCTTCCAAGGTCAACTTAGCTGGCGCTCCACRTAATAAGCCGCCACCCATCGCCGTTGCTTGGGTGAAAGAGTACAACGAATTAGCTGGTACGCATCCACCATTGGCGATGGCGGTGCCGCTCATCCAAGAAGCGGCGAAAGTACCCGCTGCAGGTCCAGCCGTTGTGAAGCCGGCGGCCTTCAAGGTCAATTTACCGGCAGGTGATGCGGCCACGGCAGCTGCTGCTTTACCTCCTGCAGCTCCCACCATTCCTTTCAGAGCTTTACCTCCGGCAGCTCCCAACATTCCTTTCGCAGCTTGACCTCCGGCAGCTCCCACCATACCTTTCGCAGCTTGACCTCTGGGAGCTCCCACCATACCTTTCGCAGCAGTCGAACGCGCCATTGCTCGGACAAGATGGACTAAAGATGAACTGCAAACTGATGACTAAACTTACAACACCGTCAAATCAGCTGGCGAGTTCACAGAAGTCGATTGAGTTATCACAACGCTCGCTGTCTCTAAGCTTATTGCGTTTGGAGCAAAAGGGCTGTTATATATTTGTGTATCCCACGTTAGTAATTTGCCTACAGTAGCTGCGCTATCATKAGGTGCAACTGAAGCAACACAGTGATGAAATTTTAATACTGTAGATCAGTTTACGATGAATGCACACGGCATTTTTTGTGTCTAAATTAGTCTCACGCTTATCCCCGACCAGACGTAAGCTTAAAGAATCCATGATGAAGCGTGGGTTAGCAGGATTTACGTATTCTTTGAGCGTGAAATGTCTGCGCAAACTGAAGCGAAGACTTGATGACTTCGTCAGTATCTGTAATCACCTTCGGAGATCAATCAGTGTATGGCGTGAGATCAGACCATCCGTGACTTGTTGGGATTCGAGCCACCATTACCTAATGCCGTCGTAACTTACAATTTGCTGGGATTGCATTACGTTACAGTATTTTTTGCAGAGCGTTAAATCGTGCTCACGAACTGGGCCCGCAGGCTAGATTTACCGCTGGGGAAAACGCAGGAATGTTTTATTTTTTGCAAAATTTTTTTTTTGCAGTCATAGATTTCTGACATCTACATATGTCGTAGATGACATAAAATCTATACCAGTACTAGATTTCACTTAAGCAATTCAAACTTTAGCGGTGAAAATGGCACACTCAATACCGCCAGTTTAATGAAATTTGCCATGCAGATGCTTACCACAATTACAACACTTCCCTCGAATAAATCCATATCATTCATACTTACTCCAGTATTGAAGTGATGATATTCATCGTCGCTTGAGTCTTCTAGTTCCTCCATCTCCTCCACCGGTCGTTGAATCTTCAGAAGCTGTGAGGGTAGAGCTTTAGTTACCGACACTCTGTTCACCTCCGCCATCTCTTGTCACAATCTCGACAGGTTGAATTGGCGTCGGGGCCGGGGTTTCAGGGTAAGCGAATTCATCAACGAAGAAATTGATGTCAATCGTTTGAAAGTTGCGCCAAGAAGTGTTGGGAAGGTAGTATTTTGCCACGTGGAGAAATCTATTTTCAAAAATGCTAAATTTGGAGTAAAATCTTGTTTTCTTATTACCAAATTTTATTAACCATTTCATCATTTTTTCATGCATTTTGAGTGATATTTCATCCAATTTAGAGTGGGCCTCCTCATATATGTAGAAATCATTCAATCAACCAAACTTTGTTGAAAAGACAAGATTTTACTGATAGATTCTAAACCAAATTGGGTAATTTTTATCAAATGAAAACTAGAATTGTTAGTCAGCAAATGTGTAGGGAGAGCCATATGATTATACTAAAAACTTCTACATGAAAGTGTGAAATGTTTGTCAAAGAAAATTTAGAATTGTTAGTTGGCTAAAGTATTAATAGGGAGAGCCATATGATTATACTAAAAAATTCTACATGAAAGTGTGAAATGTTTGTCAAAGGAAAATTAGAGTTGTTAGTTGGTTAAAGTATTAATAGGGAGAGCCCCATGAAATGTGGAGGAGACCCAACGAGATCACTATCAATTTTTAGAAAACTGTGTGAATTAAAAGATGGGGTTTCACTTAATTTTTAGGAAATAAATTTTATAGGATGAATTTAATATAATGTGTAGGGCTATTATAGGGTCCTTGTAATTCTACATACTCTATTATGTATAAATTAGGCTACTTAAAAACATCATATATGGTTGAAACACCCAAAATTGTCAACACAATTAAGCAAATAAGCATACGGTAATTGAAAGGACTTTTTAGTAAAAATAATATTTTTATAGGATTAGCAATTGAAAATCATAAATTTTCAAAAAAGAAAATTTCAAATATGACATATTTTTCTATGGACTTTCAAAGTAACAACCCACTAGACTATTGAAGCTAATTTATTGAGAATCTGACGTGGCACTAGTAGTGCCACACAGGATTTCATTTTTTTTTTTTTCCATAATAGCACTGCGGCCTTTTAGATTTCGCAACCTTTTGGAGACCTCATATTTCTCCTAATGGTTTTCATCTTAGTAAGAACAATAATTAATTAGTTAGTCTTCATAGCAAATTTTTTATTAATAAGTAAGCCTTCAAAGATAGGAGAATGTGGATGATAAAACCAATGTAGTCAAAAAAATCTACAATAAAAGGCATTTGACATAAATTGTGCTATGGTAMTAATAGTGTATATATCAAAAAGTTCAAGTATAAATAGGGAGGTTTACATTAGTAGATTCATTAATTAATTGAAAACTATACAATACAAACATAGAGTTTATAGTCCAATTTTTGAAGTCCTATGTATTAAACACACTCACGTTGAGTGCGATGTTCATGAAATAGATTAAGTGGAGATTGTCTGAAAACATCACTTTTAAAAAAGATAAAAATTCGAAATTCATTCTTCAAAATTATATGTACTCAATTATACTTTCACAAAATATAACTTGAAACATGTTGGTACACAAATTGACAAGATAGTGATCCTTTTCAAATGTATACATCAAATTTGACCTACAAACCTTGAAAAGAAACAAAACTTGGAGCAAATGCATTTACATGGAACAACCCATGGGATATTTTTTAAACCTATGATGCTATTGCAAGACCATATGGACTAGAAAGAATGACAATGGTTTCAGGTCACATCCCCATCCACCATTTGCTTTTTGAGATTGGTGTAGATCTTTACAATTTGACAGTCTTCATTAAGATTGAAGGTGAAAATTATATTTGATAACAACTTATCACTCAACAACTCAAATCTAGAAAGGAGGTTAAAAACATTACGCCTCTTTATATGTACCGATTTTAGGATACAATGATGTCTTTAGGGGTGATAGAAATCTCCAATTGGTTTGGGTTTTTTTGAACACATGTGGATTGAGCATATGATGTTCTACTAGTATTCACACCATTTGCCACTTAGATGATTGTAGTACAAAGTTTGGTGTTAGAAAAAATTGTTGATCACAAAAATTTTGGATTGAATATAGTATCCTATTTGTATCAATGAAGACTACATATCAAGGACAAAATTCAATGGCTTATTATAATTGGGTTAAATCATTTTTTTTTCGAGAACTAACTAAGGTTTCCAACTTTGGTCTCACTTACTACATATGCTGCTAGATCAAACAATGTAAGTGATTTTTGGATTATTTTCTCTTTTTCTCTTTACAAGAGAGTAACTCGTTATGTTAAGATGACTACTCATTCTTTTTCTTATCTTTCTTAGTGAATATGAAGATATCTTTCTTAGTGTATATGAAGACATCTTTTGGAGTATGTATGAAGATATCTTTTTTAGTGTATATGAAGATACACTATTTTTCAACCAAGGGCCACTTCAAACGTTGTGAAAAGTATTTTCCAACCATRCAAGGAGTTTAGATAAATATGTTAAACCTATACTACTATAGTCAAACCAATTCATTTAGGATTCAACTCAAAAAAGCAAAAATTCAATTTTTATTTTTAATATTAAATAATTTATCAATTTGAAAATTTATCATTCTACAATAAAGTATAAATAAAACATTAAAACCACAAATTTTAATTTAAAATATTAGTAAGTTATTTTTTGGGGAGAGGGGAGCATTCCTGATTTTTTTCATTAATAACGTGCAATCAAATGAAAGATGATTGCACGTGATTAGGACCAAGTATTTGAAGTAAATAAGAATATCTAAAATGGAGTATTTCAAGTTATAATTATTTATAAATAATGAAGGATAGGAGATAATACGAAATTTTACCTATTTTTTTTTAAGTAGCCTAGCAAAAAATAGTCTCAATAAATTTGAACTTTTATGAACTATAAGTTTAGCATGAATATCCCAAATTTGCACTTTCAAGAACTATAGCTTTGCCCAAGTATCCAATGGTGTAGATCCTATGTACTCTAGAATTAGTGGTTTAATCTAACAATGGATGAGAAGTAGTAGATGAAGTAGGTGACAAGTTGTGTTGACCACGAGGCATTCTTAGTAGTGGATGGCAATTCAAAATCAAGGTGTGACCAAGAGACGGGCAGACCAAGTCTCCAAATGTTTGGATTGCCATAGCAATGTGATGTGGTAAGTTCTACAATTTGTATCCTTAAATTTCTAAGTTCTTTCATTTCACAATTGAATTTTTGTTTACTCATTTTAGTTCATTGTGGTTTTGTGGCATAAATGTGCAGGTAGTTTGTAGTGTATTCATGAAGTCAYTGCGGTGCACTCCATAGCTGCCAAGTTTTTTTATTGTGTTATGTTTCTATGTTCTCTATGATAGTTTTAGGAGGATATTTTCCTTATTGCATTTGGAGAATATAACACTGGACTTCTTTCTGTGCAGGCTTCAGTTTTTGAACCCCATTTTGATGTTGGGTTGGGTTGGTTAACACATGCATTGCATTTGTGCACCTTGCATTTTCATTCTCTATTTACACATTTTCTATTTATGAAAGTACTAGTTTGTGTATGGTTCCTATATGTTTTGGGTATATGCTTTGTGTATTATTTTTTGTATGATCTTAGAAGTACTTAATGTTTAAAAGTGGTGTTTATTTGGTTGTATGTTTCAAAATATTCCACTTTTTGTAACCCCTAAACTTAAAGCATCAAATGTATGCACAATTTTTAATGAAAAATTCTCTTTTGATCCCATAAGTGATTAAGTGTTGGTAAAAATCATACAACCGTTTTTTAGTGATGATAAATATATATAGGGTACAAAAAAACAATACTAAAAAGAAGTTTAAAATGAAAAATACGGTGTGTGAATTAAGGCAAATTTAGAAATTTAGGTAAAGATAGCCCTATGTAAATTCCCAAAATTCACGTACATAGCCCCATATATTAGGGGTTTGATTGGACGTGATGTCTAAACATACTATGTACTGCATCCCCTAAGGTTATTTTTGGGATAGTTTGTGAATGTTTTAGAATTAACAATGGTTGCATTGAAATATATAATTGCTGAGTTTTCTTTCTAGAAGTTTCCCTCAACAATGGTGGAAAGTGGAAACCCTTTAACTCAAGTAGCTGGATTCCATTTCAAGGTCTTTACATGTGTTCAACACAAGGGAATGTAGCTCAAGTAGCTGGATTCCATTTCAAGGTCTTTACATTGATCAAGTCATCCCTACTCGGAATATCCTTCACACAACTATCCCTCAAATCCAAGTAAACCAATGCTTTCAAGTGCCCTAAGAATGGAATCTTTTCTAGTAACCTACAATACCAAAGGTCTAAGAAAATCAACAAATGCAATTCTTCTACACCTTGAATATTTTCAACACCACTCCAACTCATATCCAAGTGGGTCAACACCTTCAAGCAACCTAAGTCACGTACCCTTCTCAAACTTTGGCACCCTGTAAGCTCGAGTGTTGTCAAAGCTTGAAACCCACTCAAGCCTTGGATGCTAGAAAAGGTACAATATCCAAGTGACAAGAATTCCAAGAACTTCAATTCCTTCATGTTCTCGAGATCTGCTATTTTTGAGAAGCTCTCTTCATGGCATATCCTCCGTCTCCTCAATTTAGCATACAGGCTGCTCTGAGACAAGTGAGGGATCAATGACTTACTGGATTTCTTTGCGATTAACACAATTTCCCTCAAAGAGGAAAGGTATCGTACTTCAGGAAAATCAAGATAAGCATTGCACCTCCCTATCTCAAGTGATGCAAGACCTGTTGGAACTTCCCAACCTGTCACCAATTTCAACTTTGGACACTTCCAAATGGTAAGGGACTGCAAGCTGGGAAATTCATTCAGGTCCAGATGCTCCAGATCACCACATTGAAAGAGTCTCAACACTCTAATATACTGAAACGAAGATTGCTCCATCGGATAACTGTTACAATAAGTCAAAAACTGGGTATTCTTGCACAATACTTCCTTTGAGATCTTTTCGTAAAACTCAGACTTTAAAAACCACGTTTTGTACGCCCAAAGATCTATATGAGCAGGATCACCTCCTTCTTCAAACACCATATCCGCCACATTCACAAAATCAAGCTTCCAAAGCTGAAAAACCTGTACAAAGATAACTTTCCCACATAAGAGTAGATTGATTGTTATAAGAACTAAGTTCTTAAACAAAATCAGAAATGAACTAAAGACCATAAAGTGAATTCTATAATAATTTAGATATCACGTGGTCTCCTAATCATTTAAACAAATGAAAATCAAGCATTCAAATCACCTGCTAACAAAAAACATCAATCAAACAAAGATAAGGATCTCATATTGTGGCAAACATAACCTACATAGTTAAAAATCTCCCTTGGTTCACGGTCTTGCAGAATTGCTAGCCTTTGGCATACTTCTGTCAACTTGAAAACCATTCCCTTCCTCAATTCTGAAAACCAAGCCAGGAAAGAGCACTCTTGGACTAGATAGAACAGTGTAGATTGCAAGTCTGCATTCAAAAAACTAAACACACTCGCAGGGATAACTTTGCAAAGTGCTTTGCAAAGTGCAACCTCAATTGTTCCAGGTGCTCTATCCGATACAACCTGCACCACACCCATGACCCAGACAAAGCAAGCAATTGAGCAAACATAAATTGTGAGAATGTTATCACCTTCCTAACTATTATGCTCATACAATCGACTTCAAGCAACATCTCTTTCACACATATGAATCAATATAGCCACTCTCACAATTACAAACAAAATCTCTGAGAAATTGAATACAATCACATGCATGATTGGAATACACAAAAGAATGAACAATACAACTCAGTAAACCATCCACTAATCCAACAATCAAGGAGCATGCCATAAGAATATAAATTAGRAGTGAGCCCAAACTTACATCTCCATCCTCAAATGACCTCCCCAATGAGATTGGTGGTGGATTGGGAGCAACTAAGCTCAAGGGATGCAAGTCATTACACACATTAGAAGTCAACTTCATACGCTTGTGAGATATATTGGCTTTGTTGCGAAATTCATGAATTTCATCCATGGTTGTGTACATTTCCTCACTCAAGGTCGTTGCCAATTTCAAGTCAAGTCGTTCGGCTTCCATGATTGCAGAGAACACCTTACCAGTCTTCAAGCAATGTTTCTTGTAAGTCTTATAAGCCTTCAACAAAGTGTCATACCGAAGCCGACATTGGTCTGCTGATACCAAGCTTCCAAGCTTCTTTCCAATTTCCTCACAAATGAGGTTCCAATGTGTACGGCCTCCACTCCCCTTGCAAAAGCGACCTCCTTCCACCATACATGAAAGCAACACCCAAGTCTCCTCCTTTGTCATATTCCTACCTCTCTTGTTTTTCCCTTTTTGACCTTCAAACATATCCATACACGATACTTCTTCAAGAGTAGGACGTTGCAACATGTCATTATCAACTCTTTGATGCTCAACAAGTTGAAGCTTAGGACCATCCAACCTTGATATTCCACTTGACTGGTGATGTTGAACATCAATTGCATCTACATGAGTGGATGCATGCTTGGCCATAAAAATTGAACCATTGAAATGTGTTGAGTCACCTAATTGCACTTGAGACTCAACATATTGTTGTTTGGGTGATAAACTTTCACTTCTATCTTCATACTTTGTAGGTCCAATTTGAGCACCATCCTTTTGTTCATTATTGCCCCGTAACACCATCAAAGTTTTCTGGGGTTTAGGGTTTCGGTCTTCGGGAATGGGTTTGATGGTGTGTTGAGGTCATGGCGATGTCGCGCTCGGCCGCGATGTTCCCGTTGCAGAGGGCCATGGCGTCCGTCGCAAAAYATGCGGATGCTGCAGCAGAGGTGGTCCAGAAGAAGCCAGGCACTGGGCATCCGAAGAAGAACAACCTATTCGACGTGGCCAGGCTGCTGCCAGGCTGGGGCGTCGGTCACAAAGTTGCCAAGACGCATTGGCAACCTCAAACTTTCTACAAAATTTATGACGTTAAGTTAGGAAAGGTACATGGATGAGCCTTGCTGGGATTTTGATTTGCGAAGGTTATGATTGTCTAGTTCTGAAAATGCAAGGTTTGCATCTTTTAGGAGGGATAGAATTGGAGTTTTCAGCTTGACTCGCTACTAATATTTTCCTTGATTCCTGTGTCTTTTTCCATTGACGATCAGCAGAACGTTTAGTAYAATGRTGAGTCTTGCTGTGTCTGTKCTTCGCGGAGGTTATGGTTGTCTAGTTCCGCAAATGCAAGGGTTGCATCTCTTCGGAAGGGTGGATTCGGAATATCCATCTTAATTCGCTCCCTTTTGTTCTTTTATTGCTATGATTTTTTCCATGGAGGATCAGCTTAACTTTTAGAAATATCTGAGGAAAGAGAGGTACATTGATGAGTCTTGCTGCGATTCTGATATGCGGAGGTTATGGATTGTCGAGTTCCGCAAATGCGAGGGTTGCATCTTTTAGGAAGGGTGGAATTGGAATTCTTAGCTTGACTTGCTCCTCGTGCTTCTTCATCCCTGTTATTCTTTCCATTGAGGACCAGCAGAACGTTTATTTCGAGGAGAAGAAGGTTAAGGATTTATGCTGAGCAGCATGTAATTTAGAGTTTCTGAGTGTATTCGAAGAGAGTCCCCAAGCTTAAAATCAAGAGAGTTGAGCTATACCTGTCCTCACGGGTTTAACCTCGTAGGTTTTGCCTCACAGGGCACAGCCTATGGGGCCGCACATTGACGGGTCACATGCGGTGATGAGCCGGGCGATTGATCTTAGATTCCTGTTTCTTTGGAATGGGTGGAGGCAGATGTAGTGTTCCTTATGAATGTTTCAATTCCTGTCAACTACGCCAGATGTTTCTCTTTTAGCTGACGTATTGTTTATTGTGTGCTTGAAGGATGCCGGGCATGGAACTGCTTGGGGGATATATCATGAACAAGGTAAGCATTCTTTAGCTTGACTTGACATTCTTTCGATAGCATAAATAACCATGAAAATTTGAAGGGGTGATGACCTTTGTATACGATTTACTGCGTTGTGACAAGCATCTGTCTGCAATTTTCAGTCTCGCCCGATGTTTATCGATTTTGGCGGAGACATCTTAGTTGGGCCGGTTCTGAAGTGATATTGCTCATAGTGTCATATTATTAGTATCCAGTTCTCGTGTGAAGTGGAGCTATGATTTGTCAAAGGAAAAACGGCCTTCATGGTAATCGTTCTTTAGAATCAATAGTTTTGAGGAGTAGCGAATCCAACCTTCAGTTATGTGGAATATTTGGCATCTGGTTCTATCCATGAATTTTACATTCCTCTACAACATCATAGTTTTAAGATGATCGAATTGATTTGTCCCTCTATCTTTCTTCGTGTGGGATGATAACATTCTACCTTGCTCCATTGTATATATGCAGGTGTAGAAGCAGGGAAGTTACAAAAGATTAGTGGCGCAAATAAGCGGTGTTGGAAGTATGCTGCTGATGGACCTGAGCGAAATTGGGAATATGTAGCGTCTCAGAAGGCACCYAAGGAAGCAGCGATGGAGGTCTTAGCTCAGTGACGAGAATATGGAGACGCTCAATCTGTCATCTCGGGTTGTCGACAATTCTATTCGCCATTTCCTTTGTGACATCTTCGTGGTGTGATCGCAGGCATTTATCTATGTGGGCTAATCATTTGATCAGCGTACCATAGCGAGCTTTTAGTCAATTATAACCTGTTCTATTACACACTGGGCATGTCAGAATGTCGAATCGTTTCAGAAGCAGATGTATCTGTTATAGAAGGATTCTTGGACTCATTACAAGCTGCTCCTTTCCAGACAGTTGCTTAGCCTGGATGTAGATGCAGAACGAGCTTTGCTTGTCGAAGGCAATTCGCATGCCAGCACCACGTTTTGCAAGCGAGGAGATTTTTGTAACTCCTCGAAAATTGAAGCGTTTGGTTGATTCTCGACCTATCCTCTTGATTCTCGTCTGTGATTGCACATTTACATTCGTCTGTGAGGCTGTTCAGCTGATGATCCCACCGACTTAAATCTTTAATCAAAGCAGTCCTTACAGTTTTTTTCAGGGATTCATCTCACATGCGTAAGGATTCACGGTGAGTCTATACCGTTATTGTAGACTATGAATCCGAATTGGATTTCTAAGTGATCCACATCACATCACATCACATCAAATTGGATCCACATCAAAAAAATCACATGATCATTTTCCACCCTTATAGGAGTGAAAAACTCATCACTCACATTAGGGGTAGTCACGGCTTCTTCATGTCCGCACGGTTTCTCTGAGAATGGACATGTAGCGCATAATCAATGGCTGTGCGTGGAAGGTGGAGTTGGAATTCTTTGAGAATTCTGAGTGTCGTTTCTTTTCCTGCGGAGGTGAAGAAATGGCACTTTCGAGGCTTTTCTCAGGGAATTTTTGATTTTTCGTACTTGTATTTCACCCTCGTATTGTGCTCCTTTCACCCATCGCAAAGTTTAGCTTCATACGTGGTTGTTGAAGACTTCCGCGTTGTGGGCGTTGTTGGCTAGAGAGCTTGCGATTACCGGTTTATGCATCCTTGAAGGTATGAGCGTTGCTGGCTACAAAGCTTGCGGCTACTAGTTTATGCATCACTTGAAGGTATGATGCTCTTCAAGTTTGATACCAATTTGTGCAAGTTTAGGTTATCGTCATTTTCTACTTCTAAGCTTGCGGCAATTTACCTAAATTTAAAAAAAATTTCATCCAAATTTTGAGATTTCTTAGAGATGATTTGGGCAATTTCATCTACTTTTCTTTTTCTCTAATGTAATAGGAGTCACTTCAAAAGTCAAGTAAGATTTGGCAACCAAGGTATACACACCCAAAATCTCATCCTATTTAAGACTGCGAGCATCACTTTGTGTACATCTCCAAAATCAATATGTACCTATGTTCTAAAAACAATTTTGAAACACCTACCACAAAAAAAACTTTGACCCTGTGTAACTTTTGCATACAATATCCAAATATCACATTCTTTGGAGCATTGAAACCTCCTTCCATTTGTCAACAAGAAAATATGAAAATATAGAAAATATGAAAACATGATGAATCCAATAATAGCAACTGTGCATTAGCAGAAAAAAAATGATGCGCATTGCGGGACATCACTACTTAATTTGCCAACAAAAATTTCAATGCTAGGAGCCACTCCTCCACAGAAAAGCAAAAAAGTGAGAAAAAGTAACAAAGGCATGCCTGGGTAAGGGTTTACTTATCCAGGCGTTCACCAATGAAAGGCTGGCCCTCCCCCCTTCCCAAGTTCCCATCTTCCCTTCCTTACCAGATAAGGCCCCCACGCCCATGACCACACACCCGGCGACCACACTCCCGCTACCTCAGTGGCGCCCCCCAAGCGCTGCACACACGCCTCTCATCACTGCTGCCGAAGAAGCCCCGATTGYATCACACTCCGTCTTCGTTGCTTMCCAATCTGMTCACCCAACCGCTGCAATCCGCAGTCRTTCACYTCCATTTCGCATCACTTCCAATTCTTTCTTTTGCTCCTCCTCAGCCATGGCCGCTCTAGCTGTCGCCTCCGCTCCTGTCGTCGGCGCCTGCGCCTCCTTGGCCGGGGAGAAGCTCAACCTCGCCCCGGCGCGCACCGCCACGTTCGCCGTCCAGGTAGGATACTCACATTTCTAGGTTTGCATTGTGATTCAATTGGCCTGGATCGTTGCTTCTCCACTTTTTGAATTTACCACAATTCGAATGAGCGTRTGCAGTTTCGGAGAGGGGTGTGCCCTGTGGAGGGAGCTCTTTGTCCCTGGTTGGCGCTCATTTGAATTGTAGCGGTTCTTGATAGATTTGTTTTGTGAAATTTGGATTTCGTGTTTTGTTCAATTCTTGTGGAAGTGATTTWCATCACGTGTTGGGAAGCAATGCGTGTTCGGGAAATTTGTGCTTATGGAAAACGCATTACTACTGTGCATTTTATGGAGAGAATGTACCTSAGGTGTACATTTTAGGAGGTGGTGTACCCTGTGGAGCGCCCGTCGCGTTGGACGCTCGTTTGAATTGCTGCGAGTTTTGATAACCGCCACAATTCTAATGTGTTTTATGAAATTTGGATTTCGTGTTTGTTCGATTTTTAGGGAAGTGATTTACAGCGCATGTTAGGGAAGCAATGCGTGKTCGGGAAATTTGTGTGTATGGAAACCGCATTAATGTACAGTTTATGGAGAGAATGTACCTGAGGTAGACGTTTTAGGAGAGAGTGTCCCCTGTGGTGCGCTCTTCGCGTTTGAATTGTGGCGAAATTTGAATTTGGGTCTTTTCAATTTTTTGTTGGAGTGATTTGCAGTGCATGTGACGAACATTTGTATCCGCATTAATGTGCATTCCATGGAGAGAATATACCTGAGGTGTACATTTTGTGGAGGGTGGTGTTCCCTGTGCAGCGCTCGTCGCTCATTCGAATTGCGGCGGTTCTTGATAGATTWGTTCWCTAAAATTTGAATTCTTGTTTRTTCGWTTCATTGTGRACGTGATTTTCACCGGACGTTGTGAAGCTATGCATGTTCGGGAAATTTGTATGTATAAAAACCACACCAATGTACATTCCATGGACACTTGGTGTGTGTTCCAAGGGGGAGAGTGTACTTGAGGTGTGCACTCAAGAGATGATGTACCCCTGTGTAGCATTCGTCATTCAAATTGCGGCGGTTTTCATTACATGTGTTTCAGRAGTTCGAATTTCTAGGTCCTCCATTGTTTTGTTGAAATTATTGWAACCGCATGCTTGGAGCAATTGATTCGCAACATCGTCAAAATGAGTATYGACTTCTGTGCACTTACASTAGCAATCAACTTAGAATCGCATTTCGACGATGTTGATAACGATAYGGCAATGGCGTCCTTGTTGTTTCTTTACTGCAATGTGGTGGTGTCTTTTTYGTGTTGCRATCAATGACGAGGAGTGATTTACGTGATTGTGTGAAACCATCGGCAGATGGCGCCCGTGAGATGCTCGGCCCAACGCAAGTCCGAGAGCGAGGTCGTCATCAGGCAGCGCGCCATCATGRCGGCAGCGTCGGCGTCCATGATGGCCATCGCCACGCCTGCGTTGGCTGCCTCTGACTCGGTGCCTTTGGACCTCACAAGCGTGGCGTGGGGAGCCTTGATGGTGATGTTCTCATTCTCGCTGTCGCTGGTGGTGTGGGGGAGGAGCGGGTTGTAGAATTCAGYTTCGGTGATGGAGGTTCAGCAAATGCATCTCACCAAACCCATCCGATATTTCGCGGTCCTTTGCAGCAGAAGATTAGTCGAGCACTCTAACTTTCCGGTTTCCATTGTTTCTGGACTGAATGTGGAATTCGGTCCTGCTCATTCCTTCCCAAGGGATGTGCATGGGTTGTAGATCTCCGATTTCGATGTATCTTTWATTACGCATTTCTTCTTTCCATTCTTGTCTTATGTTTTAGCAAGTGTTGCCAATTGCGCTTTCTTAGGGGTGGTGATTCTGAGTTTGCTTTGTTGTGGCCTTGATTGTTGAGGTAGAATGGCACTAGAAGGGAATATAATTACTCGCTTGCTGTGAGGTCTGCCATAAGAGCCAGGAAGATGAAGACAACTTGATTACCTGCTGCACATTGTGATATAGCCATGGATCAACATACACGTTCTTGCGTTAGGTTACAACCGTGTTGCAGCTAGGAACAAGAGAACGAGTACTAAAACGAAGGAAATAATCCATCGTATGTGACTGATTCTCGAAGTTTTAATCGGATGTSTACATACCTCATTTTTTTATGCAGAAAATTTTGTTATTGACTTGTAAGCTTACATCGTCTCTCATCCTCTAGATATATCTAGTGCCTTGACAAGAGATTAAATGAGCAAGGCTTCAACAGAAAACGCCAATCACAGGGGACGAGCACCGAAATTATGCTTGATAAGAACTATACACATGTGTTTCAATTCTTCAGATATATTGTGAATTTTTTTTCCAATATGTATACTACCCAACATATCCTACATTTGATGTTTTTTCAATTGGTTTTCTCCTAACTTTTTGTTCTTTTTAATTTGATGTAATTTTTACAAAAGCTATCTTCTAAGCCCTTTCATATTGATGCCCCTTGCATATAATACAAGAGTTGTGTACCTAGGATGAAAGTCATACCCTTAAAGTTGAATATTTAGCCTAAAATGTTCAAATCTTATAATACCAACTATATATGATTATTTAGCAATGATAGTGACTATGGAGTTTTGGTATTCATGCAAAAAAAAGACAACTAAAGAAGAAGACCATTGCACTTAGTGTCTAATGGCCCTTTACTATTGTATCACATAAACTTCTTTGTATAAGTATGCTTCTTGACTACATGATGCCATGTATTTATTTTTTCTCCAATTTACTTGTTTGTTGAATTTCTAGCAAATGAAAACTACAATCTATTTTGTCTTCAACTTTTATTAGCATATATGAGTTTTTTCCTTGTTGAATAATGTGACATGTCTATATGTCGTTCTTTCTTGAAGATTTTCTAAAATTACTAGGAAGGCCTTTGGTTTGCAACCCAACAAATAAAGATATTTACAATATGATTGTCACCAATATATCTTAAATAATTAAGATCCTTGCATTAATATGAGACAAGTGTGGTGCTACCCCTAAACAAAGTTGCCTCTAAAATGGATGTTTAGGAAAATCAATACAACTCCATTTTCAAGGACTATTACAACCAAATTTTCAAACTGGATACAAAAGGAATTAGTACAAGGTTAAAGATAGATAATTGAGTGTTGAATTGGTTTGAAAACATGAAGGAACTCATTGCAAGTAAATCTTTGAAACTATGTGAATCCAAACACAAGGGCCCATAAAGAATTTGGAGAAAAAAAATGAAAACTATTTGGTTTACCATATGATATTAACAATGGGATTCATGGCATATTTATCATCTAATAAAATAAAATAAAACCAATTCTTTAGTAGAAGTCAAAGATGCTAATAAAATCATCAAAAAATTTTAAAAAAATGATTGAACTTGAACATTTGGTATTTCAGAGTAGTTAAAGCCATTCAAGACAATTTACACTTCTAATGAAACACTTACATCTCAAAGGATCAACATTTATTGGAGCTCAGCGAGCCTAAATTCAACAAATACTCACATATGGTTGARTACAATGATCACTCTAACTTTTGGGCTAGGAATGCTAACATAGATTCTTTTTCTTTTGGCAATGGAATTCCTTTAAAAAATTTATGATTTAGGTCCTTATTTATAGCAATGTGTTTCAATGGGGCGTGTATCAGGAGTTGATTTTGACAAATCAAAGCCTATTTATAGTTTAGCTAGGCTTTGCTACAATAGCTATACTAGAAAACTCTTCCAATAACCTACTGAGTGAATGATTGGAATGGTATAAAGGTTACGTCTTGTGTTAAAATTTACACAATTATTTAGGCCAAATTTTCTTCTTTGTTCTTCCAAAGAACTTGGCATATCTTATTAATTTGCTCACAAAGTGACCATCTTCAAAACAAAGTTTGTTTTGCTAAGAATTCGGCTATTATGCATTCTAGAGGCCAAAAAACACTTGAGATATGGCCTCTAGAATGCATTTTGCTCCAAAAAGAAGCTCAGTAGTTCTATATCCAAGTGTATGTGGAAATCTCATGTGTATGCTTCAAGCAAGTTGAATCTTTAACAACTTGAGCAGTCAACCCGAAGTGAAATATCTCCTTAACAATTCAACAACAAGTTTGATGGCTTTAACCTTGAATGTAAAGACAAGCTAGTCATTGTGAAAATCAACCTTTTTCATATAGTACAAATCATCTACTTTAAGAAAATCAAAAGTATTCATTGGAAGTCAAACTATTGTGCAAGGTTGCCTCTCTTGTGCACAAAATTCCAAACGTGAACAATTGCACTTTTGTCTTACATGGAAGAATTCTCCATCATACATTAGCCACTTAGTGCCCACAACAACGTTATTCAATGTTATAAGGTTAAGTCCCTGTGAACTACTCTTAGTCTAGTATTATCATGAAGATACTTCGAATCTTTAGAAAGCAACAACAACAAGCATTTGCACTACTACAAACAATAAGCATTGCTTTTCATTCCCTTACATAGCAATAAAACTTGTGATGAGTGTGAAGCAAGTCACAAAGGGAATAAAACGTGGGGCCAACTTGGCTACTATCATTAGATCATTATGAGTGAGAAGCGACACAAGTCCAGATCTCTGGAATGAAAAACAAAACGTGCTTCATTCCAATGTTGACCTCACTTTGGCTGAAGGGTTGTTTCATAATCTTTTCCATAAGACCTACAAAATTGTGTTTTATATACTCCATTGCCATGAAACTTGGATGCCGGTGTGCCATTCTCAATCACAATGTTCTTTGGAATCTCGTCAGTAATAGGGGTAGTCACACCTCCTTCGAGAATCAAATTTTATTGAAGTCGGAGAAATGTAGCAGAGAAAAGACGGAGAAATGTAGTAGAGAAAAGACGGAGAAATGTAGCAGAGAAAAGAGGAACCAATAGGAAGCCTGCCCTTTTTTATGTTTGGAGCAATCCTCGAAAAAATAGTCACCTATGACAGTGAAAGTCAGCTTTGCAGATCAAGCGCAGCCAACCATCTGCAAATTCCTCAAGAATTTTCTCTAAGGAACATTGTTTCTTCATATGTGTGGGAGAAGAAACGGCACTCCAATTTCCTTGAGAAATTGTGCTATGCATGAGACTCTCTCACGTCTACATTCTTAGATGAATCACACTTTCTCTGAAAAGGTGTGACTACCCCTAATGTTAACTCTTCCCATCCATTCTCCAAGGTTTCTAGCTGATCTTGTGCTGGAAACACAGTTCCACCAGATCCCTGACCTCTTCAATTATATCAACAACTCAAAATCATCCACAGATCGATCTACAGTTTCGATTTCTCGCTTTCTCTTTGTGGAGAGTCTTCTTAACATGTTTGAGAGATTGAATTATATTTGTTCTTTGACAAAGATCGCAGTCATGACAAGTGAAAATTGTAGTCGTTAACTTAGTACGTGATGGACTTTGGAACCACAAGTTATTGCRACTTGTTGTGCATCTTCTTGGTGTGTTGCCATAGGAAGACCGGGAGGGTGTTACCGGGGAGGGTATAAGATTTCAGTATGTAACTATACCCCCCCAAACTTCCTACAAAACTTTCTATTTGTAGGAAGTTTGGGGGTATAGTTACATACTGAAATCTTATACCCTCCCCGGTAACACCCTCCCGTTCTCCCAGTGTTGGTGACGATGGCCTTTGCGCGTGTTGGATTGAAGCTTCCGCGCGTGGAGTAGAGCTTCTGTTTCGGACGAGCGGGAGCGCGTGCTGGAGCTTTTGTTTATTACAGTTGCGCAAAAATAACCTTGCTGAAGCTTTTGTTTATTACAGTTGCCAAAAATTGTTATTTGTTACTCCGTACATGCTATATTGCTGTATGTGAGAAGTTTTCTACTCCCTGCTTGTAGCACGAACTAGATAGAGGGCCATCTGTAATTACGTTTTTTCTTAAAGAATTCTAAATGATTTATCTTAAATGTATTATAAAAGCAACAACAAAGTCGGGAATCGGGAGTCTTCGCGGGGTCACTCAGACTTGGACATCCGTCAAACTGATCGCATTCCGGGGCTTGGAGCCTCGAGTCTTGGGCCCCGCCTTTGAGAGAGCTCCCGGCTATGGTGATGAACTCGACGTGGATGCTGCAGCAGGCCATGCCACTCCCTGGTCGCTTTCTTCTTCCCAAATTCTCGCTCAAGAATGCTACCACCTACTATCTCCGTAGGGCGAATTCTCACAAAAAATTTCAAGCACCTGGCCAAACTTCTGTGCGAGCTGTAGGCGTGGGTTGCTCTGTTTTCAGCTTTGTCAATAATCCTAGGGTTGTTGTTTGGGGAGTTCGAACATTGTCGTGCGCTGCTTCTTCTTCCTTCAATTCTGCCATGGCTGGCGCTAGCAGTGACCCGCCGCCGACGTATCGGGCTAATGTTGGTGTCTGTCTTATCAATGAGAAGAATCAGGTTCGTCTTTCGGCTTGGAGTGGTTCCATTGCGAATTTTTGTTTTGGGGGACCCTTTGCGCCACTTGCGGACGTAGTTACGTAGGTCTTGTTTAGAAGTCTTTCAAGTGCCTGAAGAGTGTGGTGATCATGATTGTCATCATTAACCTTTAAAGGACCAAGAATTCATGGTACTAAAATGACTAATTCAATTCAATCGATTGAGGTATGAGAAGTGCAACGAGGTTAATTCTGATGGGGGCATATTTATACCAATGAAGAGCGTTGTGTGTGTTGATCGAAAAATCGATGAATGAGACAAACAAAAGTTCTCATATGACCTAGTCAAACCTCTTTAAAATAACATGGGGCCCAATCTGGATCCTTTGAACCTTCAAGGGTCAAGAGAATGTATTAATATTCAAATTTTGGCGGAAGGTCATATGAACCTAAACAACTTCATCGTCAGTACTTTTTTCAAATTTTCAGCTTCTTGAAACGACTCGCCACTATGGAAAGAACAAATGACGAATTCAGTTAGATACTTGCGTTTTTTGTGTTGTCAGGTTTTTGTAGCGCAGCGATTGGATGTTCCCGGAGCTTGGCAAATGCCCCAGGTATGATGAACTTCTTCCATGTATTGTTCTGGAAATTCCTCTGGTGATCAGCTCTATTTATCATTGAAGTACATATTTTTGTGAGGACGTTTGGAGTTTCCATGGTAAGCTCATAGTTTGGGAGACAACCACATAGTGAATGGTGAGAAATATGGGGAGCTGGTTAGTGCAGGGAGGTATAGATGGAGAAGAAGACCCTCGAGCAGCAGCTTTCAGGGAACTGAGGGAAGAGACGGGAGTTACTTCTGCAGAGTATCTGGGAGAGGTACGAGTATTTTTCAAATATTATAAGACGCGAGTGTCGTCGTATTCTTGCTTGGCTCAGTTTGAAATGGGCGATTTCAGAAACTTGCTTGCGTTATCAATCTTTTTCGAAATTTTTTTATTGACCTGTTGCTACTCTCTTGAAAATATCAGAATGCACTCAGCGTTCCCCTCCCGATGTTATTCTTCCTCATAGCTTAATAATATCACGCTATGCCGAACTGTTTTGCAGGTGCCTGAGTGGTTAACGTACGACTTTCCACCCGAGGTGAAGACAAAGCTTACTAAGTTGTGGGGAACCCAGTGGAATGGGCAAGCCCAGAAATGGTCAGTGTATACTCTTGCCAAATTTAGTCAGTTCTCAACAGCATTGATATGTAGAAATTCGTAGAGTACACCGCTAAGGAAAAATTGGGACTATCAAGGCGATCACGTCTGCGTTGATACGGTTGCCTTTGTGCGTACCAGACGTTAACGTTAATTTGCATGTCTCATATTTGTTGTCACCTCAGAGTGACTTTGTGTTCTGGATACTCTATCGTGTTGCTTGTCTGTTCAGGTTCTTGTTCAAATTCACGGGGAACGAGACCGAGATCAATTTGCTAGGCGATGGCTCTGAAAACCCTGAATTTTGTCAGTGGAAGTGGGTGCCAGTTGAAGAAGTCATCAATAATGTATGTCTAATTACTAGTAATCTTCATACTAGTGCTCCTATGTTTCTGCTTACTGCCTCCCATTTACTAGATTTGAGTTGCAGCTTCCGATGTTGTTTAGGCATAATTTTATGATTGCTCATGATTGTTAGAATACTGATAAATACATCAGTATAATATGCTTCTAGCCTTCTCATGTGACAAGAGGTGTATTCAGGCTGTGGAATTCGTTATGGGTGGTTCTACCTTAGTGACATACTATGTTTTTTTCAAACATCATGTGTTGCTAACTACACAAATCCCAAAAATACATGTTGGTGTAGTTAGTGACACATGATTGCTTTTCCAATAATTACATATAATTGTTTGAGGGTTAACCTCAGAATAACCGCCTTTTTATGTAAATGCTTACCAAGGCCATTTAAATTAAAGTGCTCTTAACGACTTGAAATTTATGTTTTCCTTAGAATGCAATCCTATTTTAACTTTGGCACTTAATTTTTCTTGGATTACCTAGGGCCGTCCTTATCATTGCAGGCTTCCACAATGACCACTTGCCACATCCGCTAGGATCGGCAGTTGCAGAAGAACACTGGTGAGAAGGCCTAAGGTAGGAGGCCTATGAATGGCCCATCTAAGGGCTGAAAGGGCTGAAGCTGAATTTTGGCAAGGTGTAACTGCTTGAAATAGTTTTCAGTAAAATTTCCTTGAAAGACAAGTGGAATTGACATCTAACCCAAGTTGTTATATATTTTTTGGAGCTTTGTGGAATTAGTTATGAATTTTTGAAGTTACAGAAAAGTGCATTTCAATGGGCTCTAAAACCGACCGCCTCCTCAAATATAGACTGCTTGTACATTGTAGAGTGCAAAATGTACCTCCATAGCCTGATTGGTTTTAGAACCTGCTTCATTTTAGGACCTCCTACCTTAGTAGCCAATTCTTGTACCACTCCTGTCTACTTTTGTCTAAGAGCATCCCCACCAGGTCTTCCGCATCTCTTTCCCTACTTTATTTCGAGACTTCATATACGGACGAGACCTGGCGAATCCTGCAAACAAGGCTCTGGATACAGAACTAAAGCGCAACTTTTCCCGAGTTCTGTAAAATTTAGGGATACAAAACTTGTAAAAGCTTGGTGCGCTGAAGGTTCTGTATCCCTATCTCTATGAGGTCCCCTCCCTAAATTTTTAGGGATAGGGAACTGACTGGTGGGGGTGCTCTAAGCACGCATGTGCAAAAAAAACCTTAGGGATCATGAGAATTTTTATTTTGTAGGGTCAATTATTGGTCTATGGGCTATGGTTGTGCTAGGATGGACGAAATATCGCACGTAATCACTATCAGAAGTTTTGACTTTGTTTTTTTGTTTTTTTTCTAGGATGGGGATCACTTCAACTTTGGTAAAGCATTTCACTTCTTCRAACATCAATCTTTTGGACCAAAAAACACTTTCCAATCAAATTCATACACTTTTCCATCCAAATTTGACAATTTCATCCATATTTTTAATAGGAATGAAAAAAAATTGTCGATAAAAAGATTAATTTTATGTGCCATAACTGTAGGCATTTATTTTGAAATGGTGCAATCTGTCACCATGGTTTAAAAGAAAAGGACTGGACAGAATCCTCCGTCAATCAGTTTGGATGAAATTGGAGATGAATCTGTTCGTTGACGGATTTCTGGTCAGGTCGTCGTCATCTCGTGTGCAACTTTGAGAGAGGCAAACACTGCGGCTACAGTATATGCGATTTGGGTGCAGGAAACACTGTAGTTGTCTGCGACTTGGGCTATGGGGGATTTGGGGTTTCAGCCTTTCAGGTCGACGAACGCGAGGGAAATGCCAAGTGTGCACGGTGTCGCAAGTGCGAAGCATCGATTCCTCTGCAGCTTGCAGCTATAGGGTTAACGGATAAGTGCTCAAGGCCCGGCAGAGCCGGCCTCAGATGATTCAGCCCCGTCTAAGTTTATCTCCTCCCAAATCCCTAATTGCTGACATCCCCAAACAATTCCGCCAATTCACCATCGCCGTCGTGACCTTGCCCAATTGCTCCCCAATTGTTTCCCGAATTGTTGCCTCCCAACGCCGACTTCGGTTTCATGTACGTGAGTCTGCACTTCTCCTTTCTGAATGTCTCGGATTTGACCCGGCATTGCCGTATTGCTGYATCCARTGCCKRTGGCTTTCAGGGTTTGKGGTTCTGGTCTGGGGTTGAGGGTTTCAGGATTGTTGGAGGAATGTAGTCCTTTTTGCTATGAATTTGTGTGCGGTTCTCTGCTGGACGGGGTTGGTATGGGTTTAGTTTAGARGGCTTGGGGTGCTGGAAAAAAACTKGGGATTTCAGGACTTGGGGTGTTGAGAAAAAGCTTCGGGTTTCAGGTTTAGGGATCTTATAGGGTTTAAGGTGTAGGGTTTAGAGGTCCCYCTTCTTCAGTCACGAAGATCACAACAACAGCACATCTGGTTACTATCCCCCGAAAGGGACATCCCACTAACCAGCTTCGTCTCTCTCCTCTGSCGCAGAATTCTCCCGCGCGTGTCCGTCTGGAAACTCCCGGCGCAGCTCTCCTTCACTTCGCGGAGCTCTCCTCATTCCCGCGCTCAGGTCTCTCTCTCAATTTCCTTTTGTTTGGTGTCTTCAGGTTCCCTTGTCTTCTCTCTCTCCTGTCCGCGCAGCTCTCCTCACTTCGCGGAGCTCTCGTCACTCCCGCGCGCAGTTATCTCTGTCGCTTTCTTTTTTGGGCAGCAGCTTCTGCTTGGTGTCTTCAGGTTTGAAAGTTTGATCCCCGGACTTAGGGACGAGGAGCGCCCCACCCTCATGCCCATTTCCTATCTCATTAGAGGCTTGCATTGGAGTGCTGTCTCGTGCAGTGATGGTGGATGCGGCGGTGGATAGCTTGGTGCTGGCCCTGCACAATGTGGAGGCAGTAAAGTTCGGCGAATTTAAGCTCAAGAGCGGYATTATGTCGCCAATTTATATCGACTTGCGGGTGATAGTCTCCTACCCGAAGCTCTTGCAGCAAGTTTCGGAATCTGTTTGGGCTACCGTCTCAGGCGTGGAGCAGGATGTGATCTGTGGGGTTCCTTACACGGCGCTGCCCATTGCGACCGCCATTTCGCTCAAGCACGATGTGCCGATGGTGATGCGGCGCAAGGAGGTAAAGGATTACGGCACGAAGAAGGCGATTGAAGGTTTCTTCACGCCTGGGCAGAAGTGCTTGATCATCGAGGATCTGGTGACGAGCGGGGCGTCGGTGTTGGAAACCGTGGAGCCTCTGGTGGCGGCTGGGTTGAAGGTGACGGACGTGGTGGTATTGATCGACAGAGAGCAAGGCGGGCCGCAGACTTTGTCCAAGCATGGGCTGAAGTTGCACGCGGCGCTGAAACTGACGCGGATTGTGGAGGTTCTTGTGCGCCATGGCAAATTGACGCAAGAGGTCGCGGACTCGGTAGGCAAGTTTTTGGCTGCGAATCAGACAACGGTGAGCATGCCGCTCGTTGCGCTGACCCCTGCGAAGGCGAGACGGTTGCCGTTTGGAGAGAGGGCGAGCTTGTCGAGAAACCCTACCGGAAAGAAGCTCTTCGAGATTATGGAAAGGAAACAGAGCAATTTGTCGGTGGCAGCTGATGTGAACACAGCTCGGGAGCTTCTAGCTCTTGCGGATGCCGTTGGACAAGACATTTGCGTGCTGAAAACGCACGTTGACATCTTCCCCGACTTCACTCCGGAGTTCGKCCGCCAGCTTCGTGAGATTGCTGACAAGCATGACTTTCTGATTTTTGAGGACCGGAAGTTTGCAGACATTGGGAACACGGTGACCATGCAATACGAGGGGGGCATTTAYAAGATAGTGGAGTGGGCAGATATCACAAATGCTCACGTTGTCCCTGGTGCAGGCATTGTGGATGGTTTGAAGTTGAAGGGGCTTCCGAAGGGGCGTGGACTTTTGCTGCTTGCAGAGATGAGCTCGAAAGGGACCCTCGCCAAGGGGGAATACACCCAGGCAGCTGCTCAAATTGCTGCAGATCATCCCGACTTTGTTATTGGATTTATCTCAACCAACCCCGCTGCATGGGTGGGAGGGCCAGGCAACCCTACGTTGATTCATATGACTCCTGGCGTTCAAATGAGTGCTGGTGGGGATGCTCTCGGCCAACAGTACAACACGCCTAGCTCGGTAATTGGGGAGAAAGGCAGTGATATTATTATTGTAGGACGTGGTATTATCAAGGCTGCAGACCCTGMTGCTGCTGCAAAGGAGTATCGCAAGGCGGGATGGGCAGCGTACGAGAAAAGTCTGTAAGCTCAGAATTGTTTGCATCGCCACAGTACTCTCAATAGCAGCAAGTTTTGGTCTATCGAATCCTCTGCAAGGCTGGATTGGTAAGATAGTTGGGACATTGGGAATACAAGTGTTTGTTTGCAACATGAGCTTTCATGAAGAAAGAGGGATTGTTTCCAATGCGCTGAGGGACAATGTTTTTTAGGTCACATTGCAGCATTGGGCTTCTTTSTGAATTGACGTGCTGTGAGAACGTGTTTTTTTCTTTGGAGAATAATAAATAAAAACATGAAGACTTTGCTTCTTGCAAATGTATCAAGCTTTACATGCATTTCTTTTGTGAAGCTGTCGACTTTGGTGATTGCAATGTTGGCTCAACAAAAGCATCAAGTGTGCAGATTCACAATCTTTCTGATCTTCCAGCTTTTATCACTCCATATGTTACATCGACTATACTTAGTATAAAAAGTCAAGCGGAGCGTGTTTCTATTCCAGCACGTCAGACGCTCAGTTTGGATATAGATCTCGTCCCTCTCAAGATCAATCATAAGTATCCAAATGTTGTGAAAGTATAATTCACCAACACTATAAAAAATTTGCGTTTTTTACTATGGTTTTGCAAAAACACGTGACGTTCAAAAAAACATGTGCCTGTTTTAAATGACATCCTACGTTTTTTGAAAAACGCGTGCCGGATTTTACGATCTCGGATGATGTCCAAGCTAACAAGTCAAGAAAAGGGTGCAAACGTGTTATTGTCACTAGCAATGTCACGTGTCGTTAGTGACGTTAGACACAACATTACATGGAATTTTTGGTGACGTTAAAAAAAATGCGGGATGGCCACGTCAGCAAACTTCTCCCCGGCGATTGCGGGTAGCGTGACTGGATTCAGGTGCTGCCCGGAAGGAAATTGCTGCAAAAGGGGCAGCTGCTCCCACAAGCATCATAAACTTCCTTTGAAGGGATGTGGAATGGGAGTTGATGCGCATAAATTTTGCATGTGGTACATGTGCTTCTTAAAATATTGTAGTGAAGGACCGATATTGCCCCAAAACATTATGCACCAATTAATAAATTATGACTTGAACCCAACTAAGACACTTCAAATGGGAAGTACTTGAACACGGAATGGATTCATGTATGCTCAAAAATTGGGAAAAAAGGAGAAGGCGAGGGGGAAAGCCATTATTTTGCCAAAATTAAATCAGGTTCATGGAGGGAAAATGAGTGGTGCTGGAAAAAATGCAAAACTGGATGAAAAATAATTTAGGGGGGGTGAATTTGGTAGTAGGCAATACAAAAAGGAGAGTGGGACAGTGTAAATGGTTGGGTTTAGGGTAAACATTGGGGAGTGCAGAACAAAGGTTGGCATGGGCAACAAAATGACGAATGCAATAAAGAAATAGACAATGGGCAACATAATGGGTAGTGGGGGAGAAAATGTGGAATCGTAGAGAAATGGACAATAGTCCAGTGAAACCGTGAATGCCCGAAAAACACTGAAGAGTGCAAATATGGATTGCGTTCAGGATTAAGAAAAGGGGGAACTGGAAAATGGAAATGGGGAGTCCAAAAAACAAATGGGCATATTCAAAAGAACGGGAGTTTAGGGGAAAAAAAATGGCATTCACTAGGAAAGAGAAGTTCCTTGGTGGAAAAAAAAATTCACTAAGGACAAAATCAGGTATTAAGAGGAAAAAAAATGGGGTCGGTGGAAAAAACAAAAGAGTGGAGGAAAACAAATTGGAGGGGGGGGAAATGGGGGATGAGCAAAACAAAATGGAGAGTGATGTTGAAAAATGGGTGTGTTGGAGGAATAAATTGGGGAGTGGAGGACAAAAGTTGGAGTGGAAACAAAATGGGGAGTGCAAAAAAGAAATGGGGAGTTGGAAAAATAATGGGTAGCGAGGGAGAAAATGGGGATTTAAGGGCGGACAAATGGGGAGTGGAGAATGGATTTGGGAATGCCCAATAAAATCTAGGGAGTGCAAACATGTATTGGAGAATTGGGAAACAAATTGGGGGTGAGGAAATGAAAATGGGGAGCCCAAAAGAAAAATGGGGAGAGGGGGGAAAATGGAGAGTCGGGAAAAACAAATTGGGACTGTGGGGCAAGAAATTGCTCATGGGGAAATATATGGGGAATGAAAAAAATGACTGCGAAGTGTCAACCAAAAACGGGGAATGAGGAGCAAAAATGGGGAATGCAAAAAAAAAGAAATGGGGAGTGGAGGAAAAAAATGGGGAATGGAAAAAAAAAATGGAATGTGGGTAAATAACTGGTTTAGAGTGGGGCACTAAATGGAGAATGTGAAAAAAGTGATGTGGCACTGGATGCGTCAAGCAAGGCAATGAGGAAGAGAAAGGGTTGAGGGGGTGAAAAAACGGGAGGTGTAAACCAAAAATGGGGAGCAGAGAAAGCAGTGGGGAATTAGTCGCCTTCTGCACAGAATTAACGATTTGCCTATTAACAAAATTTTATTATTTTTACTCATATTTTGGAAGACCTTCAAGCATTTCTCATATGAATGGATGAGTTTATTGTTGCAAAGCAATTTATGTTTGGAAAAAAGGACTTAGGAGTGTGGACATATCGACGAGAACATAAAATATGATGGAGATATTTTGTTTGGTTACAACAAAATTGTTCATGTGACATTCATGATTCATTTAGACACCCATTTTTTTTAGAAAATACTGCTTATTGGATGTCAAACTGTGGATTTGTTTTCTCATCTTATGTTTTTTAACCCCTCAAGGACTAATACGGTTTTGACAATAGAGGATTTCAATGAATTGTACCACTTTGATATTTTCTTGCACATAGATGTGCTTAAATTTTTTAGTTTTGACCTTACAAAAGTAAAGACTAATTTATATAATATGCATAGAATTAATTGTAGAAAATTTTGACCGTTAGATTTTTAGATTATAACAATTGAGGATGATCAACTTCATAGGCAAAAGGGCAGTTTTTGGAGAATATAATTTATAAAAAGATGAATGAAGGATTTTTACCCYTAAAAAAAGTTTATTTGGAATCCAAAGAAAATTTTGTATTTTTTTATTTGAAAATTTGAAAAATAAGAAACTCTCTCCCCACATTCTATTAAAATTTCAGCCTAAAATATGCAAATCTCCGGTCACAAGTACCTGCCCAAAAATTTTATGTTGCCAAAAAATGCATGTTGGTCCTTTAGCGGTTAAATAGGTTTACAAATGATTCTATATTTTTTTTAATCATTAGGAGAAGTATGAGCCCTCCAAAAGGCTGTTAGAACGAATCATCTACAAGGCCCTGTGACACTACTATTTTTTTATTTTTTTTTAATTTAATATTTTTTTCATAAAAATAAAAAAATAAAAAAATAAAAAAATAAAAAACAAAAAATAAATATTCTTTTAATTGAGAATATGATGTAGGATTTCCAAAAAAAAAAAATTCATAATAGCACCACGGCCTTTTAGAACTCGCAGCCTTTTGGAGACCTCCTATTTCTCTTAATATTTGATTTCCAATACAAAATTATCATGAGTTGTTTAGTTGAAGATCAAATTTATTCCACGCTAGTCATATAGATCTTCCTAATTCCGATTGAGGGCTAATTGCAAAATCAACCAAGGGCTAGTTGCAATATCAAGAGACTTGTAGCCAATCACAATGTGCCCTAACTATATTGGAAATTGCGCCATAATTAATCACTATAGGAGTGTGCTCTAAAAGGGACCYTCTTCTTCAAACCGTCCTATAGGAGGCTCTAAAATGGACAAGTGATGGTCAAAGAATCATCTATTGATTATGTAAGAGTGTAATTAATTTTAATTTGTATTTCTTTCATGGATAGTTCATACTTCTCCAATGGTTGGTTTAAGAGCCAAGGTGTGTTCATTTCTAATTAAGTAGATAGGTATTCATTAAAAAAATTCAAAATGAGATTTGCCGGCCCAACTACCTTCTTACACATACTAAAAAATTCTGAAATTATAATTAAATCAAACATCCATTTAAGTTTTACAGAGGGTTGTATTTTGAAACCTTCTCTATTACTTTTTGCATGCGGCAATGCTTTGTTTTTTGGTAAAGCCATATCTATTTTCAGACCGTGCATGTGTGGATTTAGTAGAGGCTACAAATCAGAAATAGGGCCCTAGGGCAGAGTTCTTTGAAAATTCATAACTAATTCAGAAATGCTCAAAAAAATATGGAAGGACTTGTGGTAGATTCTGCATCAATTTGTCTTCAAGTTTAAAATAAAGGAAAATGTTTTTGAGCATTTGAAACTGATCGAAAAGGCCAACCAGCCCTTAAAAGACAATAATAGGATCCATTGAAAAATCACGCCATTTAAAAATTAAAACAATGCTCATTAGATGATTTTTGAGGGCTCTTAGAGACTGCAAGTTCCCGAGACTGTGAGAAAGTAGGAAGTGAACCACAATAGCGCTGTGACATGGACAAGCTTAAACCACATCATTTTTATTTTATTTTTAAACTTTTATTTTATTTCGGAAACACCTTTCTTTTTTTGTATTTAGAATTCTGATAGCAGTTAACTGTCCCCTTATTGCATTAGGAACAACAAGGGGAACAAGGTTGAAACAATCTTTTAGAGCCCTCAAAAAACATCTAAGGCAATTGTTTATTTGGATGTAATTAGGTGTAGTTACCTTAGAGATTAACATTAACCTTCCATCATCAACTTTTTGAATCTAAAGGGGGATTTTATGGCATACAAAATATGAAGGAATCATATCTTTTGAAGAGGGTACTAGAAGGCTAGAGGGCACTATAAGTCCAAATTGCACCATTTTAAAGTAAATCTTACTTTCTCCCACATAGGAGTGGTCTCTTTTTGCCTAAACATTCCACTTGTATTTAGAATGTGGATGAAGTCAATTGCCAATTYTCAATGAAAAAATGTATTAATATACTAGAAAAGGATTTTTTTCAAAAGATGAATAAATGTCAAAATATATTGCTTCACCAAATTTTAAGTGATCTCCATCTTGATACTTTTTTAAAAACTTTAGGAAAAAAACAAGACAAAGAAGGAAGGAATTCCTTTGAATGAATCCCTCCTTTCCCTCCCTTTCCTTCTCTCATCACCTTTGCTGCTCTTAATCATGCCACTTTGCAGCACACAATTTCACATGGAAAAAGCATGTCATCATCATGCAACGTCTTCCATTGAAAATCCAACCCAACTTCTACACATCAATTTTACAATCTTGGATCAATGGCCTTGGCCTTGGCGCATGGGTGAAGTGGTCATGAGTTGACYCCCGGGGGTTGGTGGGGTACTTACCACCACAAGTTTATTCATCTATGGTAGAGAGTCAAATGATCTTGCTGTTATGTAGGGACCAAAGAATTTTTCAAGGTAAAGAATATATTGGTTCTTTATAAGATCTACTTTCCAAAAAAATTATAAAGAATGGAATTTGTCATTTAAATCTTGATGAAGCTTAGATAATTGAGCAATTCCAAACAAATGCTTCATTCATGTTGGTCAATGAAAGACTGGGGTTAGAAGAGGAGGTGCAGAGACCACTCATTTAAGAGCATATTGGCTT
>VACF01001702.1:0-10052 GCA_006891605.1 Pleurozium schreberi
AAACACAAGGTCATGCAAAGAAAGTTCACAAAACTACATGAATGTTTGAATGCGGTTCTAGGGTAAGAAATGTACATCAAAATCTGAACAGTACAACAAGAAGACAATCCGCATAGTAGAATTGATGCCAAAATGTGCATTTACTAAATGTGATGTCCAAATCACAAAACTCTAAAACCAAAACTAAAGAAATCTGCCATCAAAATTCACACCCTACATCTCCTGCTGGTTGAAGGTCGATTTAGAAATCTCCATCCTCAAAAACTCCCCTCATGATCGAAGCGCTGGGGTAATCCAAACTGAGGAATTTGACGAATCCCATGTAGCACAAGGTACATGAAACTCTTGCTCCCAACCCAACTTCAAGCATCTCCGGAGTTCAATGAGGTCGGAGATGGACAATTTGTCAAATGAGGACAACCTGAGCCTCTACAGACTTTCGGAAACGTCCCAACTTTTCATCCAATCTTATTGTAATCTGCTTGTACAACCAGCTATGCAGCCAGCTACATACAGCTTGTACTAAATACAGTATTTAGGAATCAGGATCCTAATCTTGGATCCCTTCATTACATGTACTAATTTTTAATGGCCCAGATTTCTACACTACCTTCTTTACTTTTAATGGATTTGTTCAATTCAATGTCCCCTACCTTATTTGTAAGTTTATTATAMTTTTTACCCACAATGAATAAAATCCACTCTATATTTCACCGCACGTTGTTTTTAAAATGCGCTAAGTGTCCCACCCGAGGTATCTTTACTTCATTAAGAACCTCATACAATTGTTGCTTTGAGCTACATGTCAAATTGACTTTCTAGCTGCTACTTTGTAATAGTCATTGCAACTCTTTTATAATGACAACCTTCAAATTGTCATCCAAGTAAATTGCCTAATTATTAGAAGAATGTCCAATTCTGAATGACAACAAATTCATGATTAAACAAGGAAATTAATGGTATAGGCTTTACCTCAAAAGCGTTCAAATCTTACATCAATTTTGCACCACCCCCACCCTCCAAAACTATGCCAAAACAAATTCTAAACTTCATTTTCCTTCACTTTTTCACAAGAATCCCAAGAAGTAGGATAGCACATAACCCTACACCTTGATTTTGTTCATTGCAAAAATCTCATATCTGTAGCATTCCCAAAAGTTCACCTTCAAATTATACGTGAAATAATAGTAAAATAGCTCATTGCTGGTAGAAGACTACATTATGGTTTTCTAGACAGCATCATGGGTTTTTCAATTTTAAATGAGATTTGGGCTGCAATCAATGTCTTACTTGGCAGTAATGGACTGTTTAGTGGCCTCAATAGGAACTTCTAACTTTTCAGTGTAATTTCATTTTAGGAAGTGACTTTTTTTTACCTTTCAATTTAGAAAATATATTACACTTTGAAAATCCATACTTTAATATGCACTTCGTTCACCATTTATAAGTTGGACTTTTGAAAATTGAAGAATTAATGAAACATGACAAAAGAGTGAAAGCCATTGAATATCCTTCAACAGATTCCTATGAAACCAAAAACAACGGACACAGTCATTGCGGAGATGCTTGCATTTGGGGAAGGAGCCGAAGTGGATTACCATTGCAATTCTTGTGGTGCAGATTGCAGTAAACAACGGTATCACTGTCAGAAGCAGGTGAATCCCTTCGATCTGTGCTGCTGCCAATATGTATTGTATATGCCATTGACTGCGCATCCCAAGTTTAAACTTGCTTAGCATATTCAAAATGAATTTTTATGATGTGATACTTCTTACAACTATTTGAGTTTCCTAAATCTTTCTCAAGAAAAGTGGTGCAAGAACCTGTGTGTGTTAAGAGTTATGATGCATTAAGTGACGAACATCCTAAATTTCTCGAAAACAAATAGCTTTTGTGCATCCATTTCTGATCACATTTTTGTTTCTTGACTCAAGACCATTATTTCTTGTGTGGCGGCAGGCTGATTTTGATTTGTGCCCTGATTGCTATAATGAAGGGCTATTCGGGCCCGACATGCTGCCGGCAGATTTCATAAAAATGGATGTCACAGAAGCATCAAATGCCAATGGGGGAGGTTGGACGGATCAGGAAACGCTGCTGTTGCTGGAGGCTTTAGAATTATATGGAGATAATTGGAACGAAATAGCTGAGCATGTTGCGACTAAGTCGAAATCGCAGTGCATCTTGCATTTTGTGAGGCTTCCTGTTGAAGACCCTTTTTCAGAAGACGCAGGCAATCCTGCTTCGAACAGTAATGCAGCTCCCGCCACAACTCCTATTTCTCAAACAGATTGTGCGCTTGAGGGTGAACAAGAGGAAAAGGAAAAGGAAACAGATGAGAAAGCACCTGAAGTTGACACTGCTAATGTAAAAAGCACGGACGATGCAGCCGAGTCCCGAACTGGAGAGCTCTTGCTGCCACCAAATCTTGCAGCCTTTGCAGAAGCTGGCAATCCTGTTATGGCCCAGGTACGTTGTTTCTTATATGACCTACCGTGGCAGTGCACACCTATATGAGTGCCTGTGTTTAGTATTGACCCTACAGAACCAAGGATTAATTGCTTGAAAATGACCACTTTAATTCATCATAGTGTGAAAAATCAGTAATTCAGATGAAGCCAGTTTCTGAGTGAAGAATTTTGATCAAAAAATAAATAAAATTGAAACCAGAAAATTCCCCGTGTGTCCTACTCAAAGCTGCTGAATTAATCATGTGGCAGAATTTGAACCTCTTGGTTCTTGAGGGGTTAAAAAGCGTTTCTATTGTTATATATGAGGGCAGGATTTGTTGGTATTCCACGATAAGACGCCCATCTTGTAAATGTTCAGTTGCTTTTGTGGCCGATGAGGTCATTGGGGATATTATTGAGACCCGTCAGTGGCCCTTGTGTCTTGTGGTTGATTATTTCGTGTTGRATTGGTAAGAGCTGGTCTTTTGTGTACTACCGCCTAGTTCGGATCAATTTTGGGTTGACTCTTTTGGTTCGGGTTATCATTCTTTAGCTGCAGTAAATTTTCTTGACATCGTTTCTGTTGGGGCTATAGATGGCGTTCCTTGCGACAATGATTGGGTCAAAACTGGGTGGAGAGGCTGCTCTGGCTGCTTTAGCTTCACTGGCAATGAAGGACCCCGGAGTTCATCTTGCGGCAGGGACTGCTATGATACTGGAAGATCCAGTTGCTGACGTTGATCCAAGTACTTCACAGCATCCGGACAGGTCTTAATTTCTAAATGCCCCAAAAGTACATGCTTTCAGATCTTCAGGAGTTGGAATTAATCAATGTTTTGGCACCTTTAGGTATGGCAACAAAACGTGTCAATTTTTAATGATTGAATTATGTTTTTTAAAGTTACTATAATTGACGACCTTTTTTATTTTAGTTTGGGAGGTAGGGGATACTTTGGAACTGGAGAACAAAGGTATTAGTGGTATAGATAGGATCTGTCTCAACTAATCATTGTGAATTAGTTAAAGCTCGTATTTTCCTTTGAATTATTTTAGATACAGTTCTCATAACTTGTGACCTAAAGTGCATTCTCGTGTTTGAAATATGCAGGTCAGGTCAGGGAGATGAGGAGACGCAAAGTGGAGATGAGACTGCAGCAACAGGTGATGCTGGCTCGAGCCCAGCCGCTGGGGCCAAACTGCCTGTGTCTGATAGCACAGCTGCTGCTCAAAATGATGATGACACACCCACTCAACAAGAACCTCGACAAGAACCCAATTTAGGTGCAAGATTCAACCTCATCTTACGTTTTTTTCATGTATCCATGATATTGTTATTTCTATCTTAAACCCACAAGACCTGATTTTCAAGAACGTAAATACTTGTGGTTAGTCAGTCCCCCCCCCCTGTAATTAAATTGGGATCATGCTGCTTGCCACTTATATATAGAGAATCTGAATGATGCATACAGGTAAGGAAATTGTTCAAAAATCAGATGCTCCGGAAAGTTTGGATGTCCTGGAGGAGGCGAAAGTGGCAGGGCGTGTCAAGCGGGCGGCAGCAAGTGCCATTGCAGCTGCATCTGTGAAAGCCAAGCTTCTGGCTGACCAGGAAGAGCGTGAGATGCAACGATTACTCACACTTGTCATTGATCAGCAGGTAATTTCCATAGCCTCTTTATTATGGGGACTCGTATGTTGTACTTGTGGGCACTTTTGACATTCTCATATTGCAATGCAAAAGCATTGTCAGCAAGCTAGATGCATTCCCGGGCCTTTGGCATGTTTCACCTTGCTCTACCTCCTAAAGGCTTACTAGGACAGTTAGTTGCGTTGTAATTGGTAGGGTGTATGTTAGAAACTGTCTTAACCCCTAAATGCCCGAGGAATTTTGGGGTTACAATAATTTTAGTGTCCACAAGACTTTGAAGTTACATTAAACCTTACCCAAGTTTCTATTTTTAGTAGTTTATATATTTTTAAATTCTTTTTGAAGTATAGTTTTAGCATCAAAAATACGATCTTGAAAATGATTTATTATGATTTTTCTATTCAAGGTTTTTTGCATAGTTGACAATTGCAATCTTGACTTTCCTTAGTGTTGAGGGCTTTTGGAAATGAGTCTCAATAGAAATGAGTCTCAAGTACACTAGATCTTGGAGAAAACATCACATTAGAAACTCATTTGAAAAAATTGTAGAGTAGATTTTGAGAGGCCATAAATTGATTGGGATTATGCATGTTAGGCCCTTTAATTTCGTATTTATTTGATGACCAACTATTTAGATTTGACTTGTGAAAGTGATTTAAAGTCCTAGAAGCTCTAAAGCTCAAAACAGGTCTTGGTCATTTTAGGGTTTAAATTGCGTTACTATTTGCAGGTTGTAAGAAAGCTAGATTTTTGGAACAATTCTGGGGAGCCATTTATCTATTAGTAGCTACCAATGATTTTTCTTTGCATAGCTTGGACGGTRCTCTCTATGCATTGCCTTCGTACTTTGCCACATATAAATTTCAATACTCTTAAAATTTTCCTGGGGTTAACAACTCTTTGTGGTTCCTTCCAGGTAAAAAAACTGGAGCTCAAGATWAAATTCCTGAACGAGTTAGAAGGCCCGATAGGAAAAGAATGTGAGACAGTGGAACGTGACCGATTAAATTTTTTTGCGGATCATGCGCGGATAGCCGCCCAGCATCTTGGTGGAGCTTCGAATTCTTCCGACCCGCCCCCATCTCCGCCACTGTCGCTGCCGCCACTGTCGCTGCCGCCGCCGCCGCAGCAGCAGCAGCCGCAGCTGCAGCAGGCGCTTGTCCTTGCGCAAGCGCCTCCTCCTCCTCCTCCTCCTCCTTTTGCAGGGCAATTGTATGGCCATGGTTTCCAAGCAGGTGGAGTTCTTGCTGCCGCCAACCACCACCAAATGCCAAGCCATGCCGCATTCGTGCAACAGCAAATGTACCAAGGCCTGGCGAATTCCATGAACGCCGGAGCCATGACCATGCAACAGGGCCATTTCCAAAGACAGATGATGATTGCAGGAACTGCACCTCATATGCTTGGTGGACGTCCTCAAGAGATTAACATGACCCCTCCTCCAATGATGTTGGGGAGGCCCATGATTTCGTCTGATAATACAAAGGTAGACTTTAATATTTTATAATTTATTCAAATAATATCCAAATAATATCCAAATAATGTGTATTTAAGTGCGTTAGATTCCTCTCATAAAAGGTAACAAGGATTAGAATATCAGTAAAAAAGACACGAAAAAACAAACAGTCTTACTCGTCTTGGGTTAATCCAATTTATGATGAGAGTCAGAACGAATCTAGCATTCAATGTATCGGGACACAAAAAAAATACAGACGAACAGAGTTACCGACAGTCAGCTTCCACTCGCAGACTGAAAGACTCTAGCATATGTCTGATAGGATGGCAAGGCCTGATTAATTGCAATGGAAACAAAAACTCCACACCTCGAAATTCTATAGCTGCCACCCACCTCAACGATCAATTGTGTCAGTTGATACTGAATGCCATATTTCATTATACTTCTAGTGTCTTCTTAGTATTTTTGCAAATTTTTATCTTTCAAAACACCCTCCCAACACACAGATAAAACACTAAAAAAATGACACTAAAAGATTGTCATTCTACTATTAACCCATCGATCAGTTCAAGCCATACTCAAACAATAGACAATCAGTGGAGAAGGACTTTCATGATGTTTAGCCTACAATGACCAAGAAGAGCTTCCTTAGAAACTGCGACACAGTAATACTTCTCCCACTAAAACCAGTCCCCCATTCCAGCAGACCACACTGATTATGCTAATAGTGAAGAGGGATTTAGTAGCATCACCTAGAAAAGCAGTGTCACCACAAAATTTCATTTTCGTGGAAATTGGTACACACAATACAGGAATTTTTCAACTTGCACTAATTCAAAATACTGTGAATTCGGAAAAATTAGTGTCAGACGCACTATAATAACAAACCAGTGTACCACAAGTCCAAGGCTACGACATAGAGCTAGCAAACCCAACCAAGCCCAACAGTTTTCTAACCCTAGATCAAGTCACCCAGGTTCCCACCACACCCACCCAACCATAACAAAACCCAACAAAACCCCAAAAGCACTTACATTAAACACAGGCGCCCCAGAGAGTCCATACCCCCCTCGGAAATGGTATGTCCAGAAGACAAGCAGCACGAACGCCACTACCCCCAAGAAAATAACCACCGGCGCCGTCTGCTTATGCGTCAGACCCGAATACGAAGCCGCCATAGCTCCACAATTCCACTGCCAACACACAAAAAGACCGCAAACTGCAACAAGACACAAGTGCAGAATCCAAATCAGTGCAGCTAGACTGTGATCACGGCCGGAAAGAGTGCTTTCAGTCCAAGACGGATCCCATCCTTTAATGGGGAAAGGATGGATTCAAGATGGTAGGATATTGTACAGGGGAGAGCTTTACACGCACTTCAACAGTTGGATATGGAAAAGAAATTCGGGGAAAATGGTTTCCAAAGCATTTGAAAAATGGGAAGGAATGCACTTCACCTCTAGAGTCGCGTGGGGCGCACAGTCTGCGAGAGAGAGACACTTGTGGGACATGGCTCAAAGCTCTGTTGCAGAATGAACAGTGGTGCATGGGCTTATGTACTGCTCCACAGTAGACTAATTTAGTGTTATGTTACTAATAGTGTGACCTGAACTTTTACCGCACCCACTCTAAATTTCAAGTTGTTTGCATATAAAGTTTTGTTCACCGCCCCTTTAATCATATATTTAGAATTATGTTTTTTTCATTGCAATTCGATGAAATAATGTGTAACACTAAATGTAATCTTGTAAGAAATTTATATTTAATAGTTGACAACTATTGTGTCTATGTTGACATTTGGTGTTGGTAACATGAACACAATTGTTGGCATTTAGTGTTGTGCTTTGGAATTAGTGTTGCCAACACTAAATATCATTCTTAGTGGCATGTGGGCTTTGGTATTCTAATTAAGCTTCATCTTTAAAGGATGGATCTATTACCTCGGAGAAAAGGCTGACTGTGGACTGTGGATCGCCGAGTGTTAGATTGTGGGAAGTTAACCCCTAAAGGACCGTTGTGCCCTTAGGGGACAAATGAGATTTCGGGCAGGTACCTACGGGCTGAATTTTTTATGTGATTTTTTGAAACTTTTTTTGGAGATTGAAAAACTAATGAGCTTCGTGGGAATATAATGAATCAAAGAATTCCAGATATACAAAAGTATAATCTACAAGGAAAAAAAAAAAATTTAAATTCAAATTTTTGCAAAATTTTTTTTGCAAAACTTCTTTAAAAATCACTTTTTGAAAAAATAAAAATTTGAAATTGGTCCTTTACAATTATGTATAAGTGGAAAGCTTTGAACCATTCCATTTGGATWGGTGAGCTAAAAGTTATGAGGAATTTTAGTTTGTGGGTAGGTATGGTTTTTAGAGACTCCAAAATGACCACAGCCATTCAGTATGTCGTYATTAGTTAAGATCCATTAATATGGTAAATCATCAATCATGGTATTGCTGCTGTGATTTGGGCTAATTACAAGATAAACAAGATAATAAGAKACCACTGCCACCAAATCAGTTGCTTACTAAGGCAAATAATTATTATTGTCACATTAATATTTGGYATATATCCCATGCCATATCAATAATTGTGAGTRCATGGGGGTTAAATAATTGTCTATCAAGTGAAGYTTAATYGAATCTGCCCGGTATAATCTTAATAATTACACAATGCYACCTATTATAGTGATAAATAGTATGCAAGAGTAGGTATTGTGAGAGGTAGTTAGGTAAAGTATCCAATCATCAAATCACTACAAGAGAAAGTGGTGTTTTAAGTGTGCTTTAAAGTACACTTCTAGACATAAGATTAGAAGTAATCACCTTTAACGAGATTTAATTTTCAATAAAAATTTATTGCAAAGACATCTCCTAACAAGATCCTCAATWATACCAAATCTGCAAAATATTTTGTTTATGTTGCCGCTTTGACCAAAACAACTATGGCATCTACAAGTCCTTGAAAGGCCCTTGGGTTTCTCATATACAACTTGTATTTAGCCTTATAACTCTTCAATTGTAGTTTAATATAYATGAATCGTGATATATTGTTAATTACATATTATCATGATTACTAATTTACTTTGTAYTGAAAAACATTAGGCCAATGYTTTTTCTATCAAATACCACCAAATRTGTAATATAGCCTATAATTGCAAAAGGCTTTCAAGCCATTCAAGGGTTAAGCTTACCTAATGAATGAGTTTTAGTTATTAAAAGATTGCTATAATCTTTGCACCAATGTTTTTGTTTCTTAGAAAAATCATGGTACAATGGTGAAACTTGCAAATGATGAAGCTATTTTGATTTATAATAGATTATAGGTACAATRTTATTTATTTGCATTTGAACTAAAAGAAGTAGTTTAAGGACGTTGACAATATTGAATCTTATAATCACGGCAAGGACTAAATGYGTCCTAWGAAATGATTCAACATGGCTAAAGAATTGTGCATGTTTTATGTTATTGTGGACAAGTCTAGCTTGATCAGTCAACGCAAAACAAGAAACATGTCACAAAGGTCATGTTCATTTGTGCAGTTTCTCATCCTTATTGGGATCACTATCAAAATTGTTGGTTTGATGGCAAGTTAGGTTTGTAGCCTTTTGTCACAAAGCAGTCAACTTAGAGAAATAATAAGAATCGCCTTCTACGTACAATGGTCACAAAGCTCATAGTTGTCCATAGAAAAGTGTATTTGAAGATGTTCAGTGACAAAGTGTTGYCTAGAATTTGATTTTGTTGGCCARGCAATCATTTTGAGCACACAACCAAAACAATTTTCCYCCAATAAGGTAGYGCAATGTTGCATGTTGATATCCATGATCCTCAATTTGTAGAAGGGGYGCAACAAGACAGCTTCAACATCCCCATGACCACCTAGCTGCCAAATAGTTCCAACATGAAAGTGCTAGATTTGGATTTCTTTCARGCCATCCAATTGTTGCAACATTGAGAGGCTCCTTTGACAATTGACAGACATTGAAGTTGTGCAACATACATTCAATATCATGTCTTGTGAGCTTCGTAGCAAAGTATTCTTGTCCCTATAAGCATGCATGATTGAGTGCTTGCAAGTTGTTGGCAATACCAGGTATGTACTCTCACACATGGATAAGAATTATTTGTGTCAAGCTAGTTTGTTTTTGTACATGTTAGAATTTAATCTTGAATTAATTCAACAATCCTTGATGCATCTAGGAAAGCATTAGAGCTAGTAAGACCAAGATTTTAGTTATGGCTCCACCTACCACCTTCCTGAGCAAATTGCCAGAAGATTATGGAAGCTCCTAGATAATATAAAAGTTATACTTTTAATCATTTCGAAGTGTAACTTCTACACTGAATAGGGGTATTGAGGGGACCAAACAATTAAAGGGACTAAACGAGGGAAACTTTAGATGTTCCAAATATGATGTGCAGCCTCAGGACACTTCAGTCACTGTTGATGTACAACAAAGGTAGATATTTATATAGTGTGAAATGTCAATTAATT